>CANUEY010209989.1:0-15991 GCA_948099555.1 Croton setiger
TATATATATATATATATATATATATATATATATAAAACAGCCGGATAATTTAAGTATATCATAATATGATTGATATATATAACAGCCGGATAACTTAAGTATATCATAATATGATTGATATAAATTAAACTCGAAATTTTCATATTCTACAACTTTCATAGTAAATAAAATAATCAATAGACCATATACTGATTATTTTTATAAAAAAAAATTGATATTGAAAAATCTCAAAAAAGAGAAAAAAGCCAAATTAGCAATTAAACTGTTTTACCTATTAGCTTTCAGTTGGTTACACAATCTCCTGATTGAGTAAAATTTAAACATAACTTTTTACTTTGTTTGAGAAAAAATATTACTATAGCCAAAAGAAAAGGCATGGCACACTTCCCATAATAGTATGAATGCTAATTATTATGTAATACTATACTAATAAAATAAATTCCAAAAAAATAAAAAAGGGATTGATGGTGTTTGCTTCTACAAGAGAAAAGTTAAAGATTCAGTTGTAAATAAAATAGAAAAGCTTAGTTAGAAGTTTGCTTCATCATCAAACAATCCTAAACATTAACATCACATCCTCAAGCAATCACAATATCACCATTCACTACCTACCTACTACTGTCTACCGATAACATTGTTAGCAGTAGAGGCAGAAAGAAAGAGAACCCTCATGGAGGAGTTTGTGATTCAGAGCCTTTTCAATGGTGGAATTCAAGCACAGATTCAAGCTGCCACTGAGCTCACTCAATTCACTTCTAAGCAAAGGCATAAATTGGCTGAAAGAGGGATCATCTCCCCTTTGATTTCTATGCTTCAGTCTCATGATTTTGAAGCCATTGAAGCTTCTCTTTTCGCTTTGCTCAGTGTTGCCTTTGGCAGTGAAAGGTAATTTAACTTAACATCTTTAAGTTCATTTTCGCAGCCCAGAGTCTAAAAAATCAAAATGATTTTGCAGAAACAAAATTCGGATTGTGAAGTCAGGGACTGTACCTGTACTGTTAGAGCTTCTCCAATGGCAGAACCAGAAGATAACAGAACTTGTAATGGCAGCCTTGCTAATTCTATCCTCTTGCGCAGCAAACAAAATGGCAATCAAATCTTCAGGAGCAATACCTCTCATCACAGGAATCCTGATAGACGCAGAAGTAAGCCTACAAGCAAAGCTCGATGCAATTTCAACACTTCACAATCTCTCAACTTGTCATCAAATCATTCCATCAATTCTCTCTTCTGGTGCAGTATTTGCATTACTTGAAATTGTCAATGGGCGTGAAAAATCATCGCAGTTAGTCGAGAAATCAATGGGTTTACTCGAAAATATTGTTTTGTCATCAGAAAATGGATTAATGCAAACAGCAAGTATTGGCGGGGCCATGAGGGGGCTTGTGGAGGCCATCGAAGAAGGTTCGATGCAATGCAAAGAGCATGCGGTTGTAATTCTGCTATCGATATGCCAGAGTAGCAGAGATAAGTATAGAGGAATGATATTAATGGAAGGTGTAATGCCAGGATTGCTTCAATTAAGTGTAGATGGAACATGGAGAGGGAAGAATAAAGCTCAGGAATTGTTGTTCCTGTTAAGAGAGTGTGAATTTGGTGCAAGAGGGAAAGAACCTCAAGGTGAGCTTATTGAGCAGATTATGGAAGAAATTGATGCAGAAGGAGAGACGATTGCTAAACTTAAACTGGTAGAGGAGATGATTGCCAAACTCAACACGTGACAAAACAAAGAATGTTTAAGAAATTGCTTAAATATAGAACTAATTTGGTAGGTTAGGTTTCACAGCACAGGCTAATTTGATCCGCATATTTATTTATGATGTGATGATGATATTAATTAATGCCAACCGATTTATCCCATCGCAGTTGTAGCTTCCATGATTAAAATAAAATGGATTTAAGACAGACCATCACCCAAAAAGAGAAGAAATAAAATCATCTTCAATCAGACTAATATTTAAATATAGATTTAGAATTCAGATTACTAACTGGAAGTAATGAGTTGAAGTATACATAGTTCCTGATCCTGTTTCACACCCACCAAAAATCAAAGTATAATATTTACCAGGCTATGTAACACAAATTTAACAAAGTGGTATTCCAGAACTATTATCAAATATATTCAAGTGTGGGAGTAGGAATCAAGAAATAGTAAGTCATGTTTCATCCTCACCTGCCAAATTCTGGTGATACATATCCACCCTTACAACAAAAACATACAGGCATTGCATCAGTCTCCAAAGAAGTGGCTTGGATGATTATTTTCAGTATAATTGGATATGCATTTGCCTACCAAAAAAAGAGCAAAGGGAACCCACAAGCAAGTATTAATGTATTGTTTACAAGGCATATTTCAGCCTGTTCTTCTATATAGGCTATAGGCCACTGCAATAGTTGCAACTGCTCCGACCACCGCAACAGCTGCAAAAACATCGCTCCGATCCAATGAGGCCATCAGACTTGATATTTTACCACCTAACCCCGTTTTTCCATCTGCTTCATTGTTTGCCTTCAGCTTCTTTTCCTCGCTTGCTCCTGAATTTCCATCTCTACAGCATGAGAAGCCACTAGCACCCTGGCAACATCCACCTGCATTCTCTTTAACAGCCTCAATGTTGCTCTCTTCATGTTTCTTGCCCTCCTTTACATCTTTTCCATTCAGAAGTTTTTGCTCTGCCACTCCTTCACCCCCTTCAGCAGATGCTCCCATTTGGCCCCTGTGGTTGATTATTTGTAAATCTATGCTCCCCAATATATTAAACAATGCTAAAGATTTTGAATAAATCTCATTATATTATGGGAAATATACTTGTAATTATTGATTCAGTAATTATGTTACATCCAACATGAATCGCTCACAAATTTGTCTACCTAAAATGTCATTTATCTAGGGATAGAATACTATCCCTAGATATTGTTGTGCTTAGAACAAACTGCATCAACAAAATCCAAACAAAGATATTTCATGCAAACAGAACTATCATGACAGAAAACTACAAACCTCCAAATCCGTTGTACAACTTCTCCTTTTCCAATATGCTGGTCCAGAATTTCAGGCACGTCATCAGGAGTAACATACCCATACCTGCAAATACAGAATACAATCAACTTAAATTACAGATGGTATTATTACATACAAGGAGAACAAAAGAAAGATCCTATCTTACCAGTGACCCATAACTTTACCCTCGGAGTCTGGACTAAAGATGATCACATTCCCTGCATATTTATGGCCCCCAACATGAGAGCAGGCATTAATGAACACCTGATCTGTCAGTCCACAAGATTCAGTCCCCTTTTTGAGCTTTTGAATAAGTACTGGTCCACAAACACCGCATCTTTTATCACGACTAGCATGAGCACACACAAAGACATATGAACCAGAGAGCACCTCCTGGATCCCAGAAGCCCATGGCTTACCATGCACAAGCACATCGTCAACAAAACCATCAACATCTGAGTCCTTCAAAGCCCTTAGATAAAATGTAACAATCTCAGACACCATATATAATTTGAATATATATTCAAAAGACATCTAGTTTCTTTCAAGGGAGCAACGACAAACAAATATCTAGCAGAAGAAGACTTCATCCTCAATATTACTTTGACCGAGTAATAATCTTCTCAAGTAATCAGCAATTGTAGAAATTCAGAACATATACATTAACGGGTAAAAATCAAGCTTTCAAAATTTATCAGAATACAACAACTCAAAGAGTAACACCAACACAGCTGAAACTCGAAGAAATGACAATGGCAAATATTTTTCCTCGCTGGATATAGGGTTTTTTTTTTTTTCCAACAAAAAGAAAACATTAAAATTTCATAATCACACAATAGTGCTGTAAAAATTAAAACAACTTAACTAATGCCTTGCAGCAGAAATATCAATAATCATCAGAAAGTAAAACCTAACCACAGATTTCATTATCTCATAAAATCTTGTAATATCTAATTATTTCCACTAAATGGTTAGCATCTCAAGTTAGTTAATTCTAAAAATTAAAAACAAAATCGAAACCTAGAAAAGGTAAGATATAAAAAGTTATCGCCGACACATGTATATATTTATCCCGAAATACAAATGCAATCTCAAACAAAACATAGCACAACTCAACCTGAAAAGTTAAATAATAAGTGGAGAAAGCTTACTTGTATTTGATCATATCAGGAAATATCAAAACGTCTCCGCTCTCAAATTTAGTCCCTTCGTGTCCTTCGCATATTGTCAGATTCGTCTGAAAAATTAAACCCAAAACCTCAGCTAAGGACACACACATATATAGCAATCAGTCAAAGAAAATCATGATTATTACCTTAAGAGCTATATCATTTTTACGAGCTTTGAGGGCAGAAGCGAGGAGCTTAGGAAGGAGATCAGTTTCGGAGTCCTCGACGCGTGGAAGCCACGCTTCAGGGCTTTTGAAGCAGAGGAACATGTGACGGTCGTACTGACTCACAGTACCGGCGAGATTGGTGGAGTACATCTCTGGCCGAGTGAAGCCGAACTTGGAGTCGTCTTCGGCTGAGATTGGCGTCGAAATATTCTGGGTATCCGCCATTGATTTAAGAGGAGATGAGATTGGTGTCAAACTCAAAGCAAAGGCTCGTAGTAATGTTGATCGAAATGATTGAAATCGTTCAGAAGAACAAAAGTGAGGAGCGGAAGATATGAAAAAACAGGGAGGGTGCGTAATGCGCATTGGTTTTGGGCCCTGCAGATTGCTAATTGAGAATTGATTAAACTAGAAGCGCAAGCAAAGGAGCGTGGTGGATACGCTCGCGTGACTCTTGATCTCTGAATTGAAGGTTCGTAAGAGCGGTTCTTCTGGGCTTGGGCGCATCATGCTGACATCACATGAGTCCCAGCTAACTAGGTTGTTCTCAGGCTGGGTTCGAGTCAAATCCGGACGATCCGAAATTCGAAAATTATATAAAATGATGAACCGGACGACCCTTATTAGATTTCGGGTCGGTCTCAGGTTTGAATGGGTCTGGTCAAGGTTTGACCGATAAAATTAAAAAGAAAATGTTACTTATTAAATGTCATCTTATCCTAAAATGCAAAAGATAACTTCTAAATGAAAATATAAACTTCCATGAAATGCAATTGTATCCTAATGATGAAAACCCCTAAAATGCATAATCTGACCTCAGCTGTCACCATTCCAATTGGTTATTTCAAGAATGCTAAGGTACAAAATGGATGGCTAAACAAAACAAGCGACTTGAAAATGCCTTGGCTTTATATGACAAATTATCTTGGCTTTATTCTCTCATCAAGACTGTAGAAGACATAATCAAACGTTATAGAGAACTGGAAGATGTTAGCGATATTATAGCCATGGATATACCACTAATTCTTTTACAATACAGTGGGTTAATAATATTATTAATCAACAATTTGACTATTAAACCTTAATTCTCTCCCTCTCAAAACTCAAAATATGAAGCATATTAACAAATATGAAGCAGGTTAAATGAAAAAAAAAAGATTGACAGATTAAATTGAAGAGTAAAAAAAATGCAAAGAGATAGACTCACTTCACTTGAAACAAAAAGTAGAGGAGTCAATCAAGTTTTGAAGATGACTGAGGAGAGGACCAATTGGAGCACCGTAGTAAACGACGGTGCAAGCAGCGAGCTCAGTCGATTGGCGATTATTATTAAATTTGTAACTAAGAACAGAATGAAATTGATTTCAAGATGAAAATTGGATTACAATGGAGAAACACAGAAAGTGAACGAAAAACAGAAAAAGATAAAAAACTTGTTCTCTGCTCATCTATTCCTATTTTTATACTAAACTACTGGAATTCAAAATTAATTACAATTCAATTAACATTTGCAAAATCTGTTATGTTGAGTGACACTCCCATAACAAATTGATAACAAACTTTTCAAGTAACTTCTATTACAAACAAACACCATAACAGACTGAGCAATGAAGAAGGAGGAGAAAGAAAGCATGCTGAACTTGCTGCTGTTTAGCTCTAAACATCACCGTTGAACTAATTCAAAATGACGCCGTATCTCACTTCTTTCTTTACTGCTTCAGTTAGCCTTTCATTAATCCAAATGGTGTCATTTATATTAATTCTTTCAATAGTTATTGATTGCTTAAATGAAATTTCAAATTCAATGTGTTAATTTCATTCCACCTAGCACAAAGATTTCATAATCAATGCTAGCAAGAGAACAAGTAGAACATTTCTCTAAGCATATGATACTTGATATAAGGTTTTGATTTTTTTTAGGGGTAATTATTTTTGGTTCCCTGAAATTTTGGCTAATAGACTCGTTGGTCCTTCTATTTTCAAAATTGTATCGATAGGTCCCTAACTTTTTAATAATAAACTCTCAGGTCCTTCCATTCACTTTGGCCGTTAGTCAACGGAAAAAGTCAACGTTTTTTTTCAAAATGACAAAACTACCCTTTCATTTATTTGAATCGAATCGGACAAATTAAACCCAATTTTAAATCAAACCACTGTAAAAATTAAAAATAACTAAATTGGGGCTCAAACTAGAGACCTAAAGTTTGTTATAATGCATGATAACCAACTACACCAAGACACCTTTATGTAATGGGCTGACATGATAAATTTTATTGTGTAAGGTACAACCATTCACCTTTTATGACTATAGTATTTATCTATTCTTTCAATTAAGATTTTATTAAATAATTACATATTTATTTTTTTATCATCCTAGACAAGTCTAAAGGTTAGAAGAGAAATTTTAACTTTTTCGGAAAATTTAAAAAGAGTTTACAGAAAATTGAGTGTTTATTTGGAAAAATTAACAAAAATTAGAAAACTCATATTTTTTATTTGGAGAAATTAACAAATATTTGAAAATTTCATATTTCTAATTCAAGAAAATGAAATATTTATTGGAATTATTTAATTATATTTTTATTAAAAAATTTGGTCTCTGAGGATTGGGTTAATGTACTCTGGGGTCCCTCTATTTTAGAAATTGTATCATCGGGTCCCTAACGTTTGGAATAATAGACTCTCATGTCCTTCCGTCCAAAAACGGCGTTGGTCAACGGAAAAAATCAACGATTTTTTTTCTCCAATAAATATTTCATTTTCTTAAATTAGAAATATGAGTTTTCAAATATTTGTTAATTTCTCCAAATAAAAAATATGAGTTTTCTAATTTTTTGTTAATTTCTCCAAATAAACACTCAATTTTCTGTAAACTCTTTTTAAATTTTCCGGAAAAGTTAAACTTTCTCTTCTAATCTTCAGACTTGTCTAGGATGATAAAAAAAATAAATATGTAATTATTTAATAAAATTTTAATTGAAAGAATAGATAATTGCTATATTCATAAAAGGTGAATGGTTGTGCATTACATAATAAGATCTTATCATGTCAACCCATTACATTAAAGGTGTCTTGGTGTAGTTGGTTATCATGCATTATAACAAGGTTTAGGTCTTTGGTTTGAGTTCCAGTTTGGTTATTTTAAATTTTTACAGTGATTTGATTTAAAATTGAGTTTAATTAGTCTGGTTCAATTCAAATAAACAAATGGTAGTTTTGTCATTTTAAAAAAAGAACGTTGACTTTTTCCGTTGACTAACGGAAAAAGTGGACGGAAGGACCTGAGAGTCTATTATTAAAAGGTTAGGGACCTATCGATACAATTTTAAAAATAGAAGGACCAACTATTAGCCAAAACCTTAGGGACTCAAAAATAATAACTTTTTTTTAAAATGAAAAATAAATTTTATTAATTAATAATAATAATAAATGAATATATAAAAAATAAGAAATATAATAGTAAAAGAGATTAATTTTTAGAGTAAAAAATTGGTTTTTCATATTGAACGATAAAATAAAGTTTTTGCAACAATGTTTACGAAAATTATGTGCTTTTGAAAATTAATGTCATTTGAAATATACAAAAAAGAATATTAATGGATAAACAAACCGCACTATCAGGCTTTATTGATATGAAATCAATACCCACATTTGATATCTAAGATTTCCAAAAAAAAATTAATAATTTATCTTGTATCTCAAACAAACCAAATTAAATAAAATGATATAAATAAAATAAAAAACTTCGTAAAAGAGACCAAAAATTACAAAAGGGGAAGAAAATCACATATGAAATAAATTGTTTCAACCAAAAATTAATTTAGAACTCATTGAAGTAAAGTAAAAAATAAAAGAAAAGTGAAAATATAAAAAATAAAAGAGAAGTGAAAATAGGAACAGCTGATGACCAAAAAAGATATGGCAGCGGTTGAAACAAGAAAAATAGGAGAAAAGAGAGAGAGAAGGGTGGCTCTAAGGTTTTGATTTATTATTATTGCTGGAGAATCAAATCCCGCATTTCATTTTCCAAAATAAAAAATAAAAAAAATCCCATATTTCATTATTCTTGAAGATGTATTTATGACGTCTAATGTGTATACATATGCGTCTCGGAGGGATATGTATACGTGGATTGTTGATGATGATATTGTGGAGATGCTTAATTCTAACATTTACTTGATTTTATGAGATTGTGCCAAAGCCCATCGGAACGGAGCTCTACCAAGCTGGAGTGAAATTTGGATTATTGTGGATCAAACAGAAATTTTAGTAAGAAATATTCGTGAATGGTTCAATTACTTTCTAAAAATGCTGCGGAGTAATTTGTGCAATTTAGTTGAAGGGTATTGCAAAACCACTTCCCACAAATTATTTCAGTAATCCATCGGCTGCAATTTCAGCTTCGTACACTTATACGAACAATACCTCTTTTGCAGCTTCAACATCTTTTCTGTCTATTCTTTTAATTTCATTGTTAGATTGTAAAATCAAGATAATAATAACAATTTTCAAATTCTTTAAACCTACAGACAAATCATTTGTAACGTCTGTCTTTAATATTAATATACTATTTTTTTGTCATTTTGGTGTCATGTTTCAGGAATTCAAGCCACTGAATTTGTTCTTATAACGTCTCTGTTTTTAATATTAATTAATATACTATACTTTTTCAAAAACCAGGTGGCAAAATATTGCTTGTAAGCAATAGAAAGCTACAAATAATAAAGTAAGCTTATTTTGAATAACAGTAAATTCTAATCGGAGTTAATAATGTTGTGTGGAATTAGGCTCTCACCGTACCTGAAACCCAAATCTGAAATTTGACATTAATAAGCAAGTCTCATAGAATCTTACCAAAAATCTATACAGTTAAATTTTTTTTTTTAAAAAACAAAACCAATTTGCATTTTCCTCAACTGTTATTTAGACATGCTTATTAAGGGAACAATGGGATTTGTCTCCCTTTGCAATGGCAAAAGAAAGAGGCATTGAATTGAAGCACCAGTATCAAAAGAAATCTATCTCTAGATAATTACCTGAAGGCTTCACATCTGCTGCCGGAGTGTTTCCTGCAGATGCTGCAGCTACTTTTTGTGTATCTGCTCTCATTACCATATCCATGACTAGTTGTTTTGGCACCTCTGGAGGATTGGTGCAGCGTATGAGAGCCCAGTTCACGCTCTGAAAGAACGGATGCTGTTTTATTTCTGTTGCACCGCGCCTATAGGCCAGTCGATGTTGTGGTTCTTTCACAAGTAGTCCTCTGATCAAATCTCTGGCTGCAAAACTCACAGGAGGTGATTCTGGGAATCTTAATGGCTGACCAATTACATTAAACAATGTGGCTCGATTTCCTGCCCCCTTAAAAGGAGTTTTCCCAAACAATAGCTCGTAAAGGAATATTCCAAATGTCCACCAATCTACAGCGCTGCCATGCCCTTCGCCTTTGATTATTTCCGGTGCCAAGTACTCGTGTGTACCCACGAAGGACATGGATCGAGCATTTGTGGGTTCAGCAATTAGCTCAGGAAGGGGACTTACTTGGGGATTCATTTCAACCTTTGGCTTAGCCTTTGCTTTTTTCTTGGACTTGCTTGAGAAGAAGCCTGGTCCAAAACATGTTGGTTGGATGCAATTCGGTTGCATTACACAAGTTGGCTCAATACAAGCAGACTGTGCACAGTATGCTGAAGAACTCTTCGACCTCAAGGTCAAGTTTGAAGATTTGACCAGAGTTGGGGACACAGCACATCTTAGAGACAGGTCAAAATCTGAAAGCATTATGTGCCCATCCTCTCTCACCAACACATTCTCAGGTTTAAGGTCTCTGTAAACGATCCCAAGCATGTGCAAATACTCCAAAGCAAGGAGAACTTCTGCAACATAAAATCTGTTGGAACCACAAAATGGAAAAAATGGATTAATATTAAACACCCTTTAACAGGAATACCAATGCTATTTAATTAGCAAAATTGCACCTTCATGGTCTTTCAAAGTAATTTTATATTCAAGAAAACAGAAATCATATCACTTGAGGCTAGGAAATAGGAATAGCTAAAATTAGTGATCCATGAGAACAAATGTAAAAGGGTTATAAGCAAAAACAAACAAGAAAGACCATTGTAGACATAGCAGCTCAATTAGTTAAAGGAGAAAAGCTCATTGTCAAATGATATCTCACAACAAAAAAAGAATTTCATAGATAAATAGGATGTATAACAAGACTGATGCTGTAGTGTTTGATACTCTGCCTATGTAATAAATGCAATTCAAAAATGAAAAAAGAAAAAACAAAACAAAAGCATAAAAATAGAGTAAAAAGGCTCCTACTCAAATATATAACTTAAGCAAAACAAAGAGCAAGAACGAAGGAAATGGTTCCTAACCGAGCAGCATGCTCTGGAAAGTACTTCCCTGGTTGTCTTTGCCTGAGTGCGTGCAGATCTCCTCCGGGGCAGAACTCCATCACCAAGCAAGAGAACTTCTCTGTCTCAAAATGTGTATACAAAGTGGGCAAAAATGGATGATCCAGAGACTGCAGTATCTCTCGTTCAGTTTGAGCTCTTGGAAGCTTCTTCCTAGTTGCTAAAGCTGCTTTATCCATAACTTTCATCGCGAAATAAGTTCGTGTTCCAGTCAACTCAGATAAATAAACACTGCCAATATCTCCACAGCCCAGCCTCCTCAACAACTTGAAGTGATGCAAACCCAATGCTGCATCGCGAGATTGAACAACTTGAATTGCTTCCCATCTTATATCATTTGCTTTGTGGGGCTTGTACAAAGCACCAGTCAAACTACTTGAGCTGCTGTCATCGCTAACATCACTATCTGTGCTCCCTCTATAAAGACTCATCTTCATGCTCTCATTATCACCATTTTCAGTTGGCTTATCAATGGAGCTAGCTTCTTCACTAACTTCAGTGTTAGTGAAACTTTGCTTGGCTTCTGCATAAGTAGCTGTGTAAACACTAGCGGAAGGACTAGAGCAAAAGCTTATGGCTGTATGGGATGCTCCATGTTTGTTCTGCACCCCAACATCTCCTTCACGTGAACCAGAGACAACACTTTCTGATTCAAGTGAACCACTTGAGTTAGAAGTTTCAGGTTCATCAATAGCAACCTTCTTGACGGAACAAACTTCCGTTGATTCACTCAAGCCTGTGAAATCAGAGTCCTCTTTGCTTGGACTGAAGAAGCGTTTTGCCATATTTAGCAGTTCTTCATTTTGTAAAGGATCATGAACTGTTTTATAGGAAAGCTTCTGATTTAAAATGGATCCATTCATATCATGTCTGGAATTTGATGAAGGAGAAGGATCACCTCCGTTGCCAAATGGCTCCATTAAGCAACTTCTCACACCAGCCCTATTACAAGAAAATCCAATTAAACACAAAAACGTAAAGAAATAGAGCTAAGAAGACCATCGCGCCATTAAAGAAAGAATCATGAAATTGAATTATCTTTATATCTAAAATCAAGCAACTGTTAGCATAACGAGGGTATTTAGTAGAAAAAGGCATGGAGGATGTGGATCTTGGTAATTATACCATATATTGGAACAAGAGAAACAATAATTTGTGGTGGCATATACAATACAATACCAACTCATCCAAATATAACGGAGATAACAAGAGATTATATGTCACCCAAACAAATTAAAATATAAAAAACTTTGCTTCATATACAATCAAATAAATGTCAAAATCCAGTTTTCTTCAAAAATTTACATTGCTTTCTCCAATCAGAAACAAAGGAATAATATTAGCAAATGGCCTGTTACAAACAGAAAAGAGCAAAAAGAACAATTTGAACACAAGCAATAGAGCTACTTGAAGTTTCTTTCCGGTAACAGTAAGTGAAAGCAACTGACTAGAAAAGCAAAAAACCCAAATGCCTATTCAAACAAGAGAAGAAAAAGAAGTAAATACCTTATCAAACAAGAGAGCACGAAATGCAGAAAAAGAAGCAATCTTGCATGACTCAAAATTAATTACAAAGCTAACGCTAGAAAAGAAAAGCAAAAGCCAAACAACTTTCTGTTTCTCTGAAATTTTTAGCTCTTGTTCAGATCCGATCCAAACAACAAGGAACCCCAGCAAGAAAGAAAGAGAAACAGAATAAATTAAAAATATATATATCTGCTTCTATTAATATTTCGTCATTTTATGAATCAAATATTGTTATATATATATATATATATATATTAAATACAAAATCAAGCAAGAAACTAAGTTCACAGGCAAAGATAACAGTAATATGCTTTGGGTTTCTTTTTTTTTTTTTTTTTGTGAAAAAAAAAGTTTCCCTCTCTAACTTTGTTCTTGTTTATTAGAAATTAATTGATAAATTAATTAGTTTTGCTACATAAGTGACCAGAGATTGAGCCACCTCACTCGTTATGCGTTGAGATGGACCTACCACTTATAACTATAGACATTTTATAAAAAAAATAATAATAAATTTAGATAAAACCAATTATCATTAATAAATGGAATAATTATTTATAGATTTTTGAGATTTTGTATAATATACTTTAGGATTCCTTTATTTTGGAAATTGTATATTTAAAAATTATACTATCAGGTCCTTCCATCCATAATGGACGTTAAGTGTCTGTTAAGTTGATTACCCTTTAGTTATATTTTTTTCAAGTCTTTAACTTTTATATAATTATACTATGAGGTCCTTCTTCTTCCTCTCTTCTCTTTCTCTTCGTTCATCCATGACTCTCACTAGATTTTTTTTTCCAAATCTTCATCTTCTTCTTATTTTTCCTCCAAATCATTTTACAATCCAATTAAAATAAGAAAAAGAATTTAACATATGTTTGTGTATCTGTTAATAATTTTTCTAGCTCTGTGCTTAATCTTTCATACCCTAATTTGAAGTTTTTTAGCATTGGCTGCTCAAAGCATCTTTAAAAAAAAAACAAAAACAAAATCCAGACACAGCGGCAACGATTTTAAATCAAAATTGCAAATTTAGAGGGCGATGGTGGTTGAGGCCATAAGAAAAATAAGAAGAAGAGGAAGATAGTGGCGATGGTGGTTGAGGTGTCGCCGGTGCTGACAGTTGAGGGCGATGGCCGCGGTGAAGATTGTTGCGGCTGCCGGTGCTGTTTTCGTGAGAGGAGAAAAGAAAAGAAATTAAGAAAGATGTAAGGAAAGAGAAGAGGAAAATTTGAAAAGAGGATTATGAGAAGAAAAATGGAATAAGATTAAGGAATTAGAGTTAGGAAGAAGGAGAGATGAGAGAGAAGGAGTTATGGAAGGGGAGCTTATTTTCTTGAAGAGAAAAACGTGATATGAGGATAGAGAAAGAGAGAAAATGAAGAGAGAGAGAAGATGAAAAGTTAGAAAAGATGAAGAGTTAGAGAAAATAATTTAATGGGTAATTATTATGAAGATGAAGAGTTGGATAAGATGAAGAGTTGATATAATAGTTTGATTTAAAGATTGGGTTTAATTAGTATGCTTCGATTCAAATAAACCAAAGGGTAGTTTTTTCATTTTGAAAATTTTTAATTAAAATCGTCTGACTTTTTCAGTTGACTAACGTACATTCTGTACGAAAGGACCTGATAGTATAATTTTTAAAACCTGAGAGACCCGATGATACAATTTCCAAAATAAAGCGACCCTAAAGTATATTATACAAAAACTCAAGGACCTATAAACAATTATCCTTTGATAAATTTAGAAAAAATAGCCACTAATTTTTTACCTCCTATTTATCCTAACCAAAACATTAAAAAAAAAACCACTTCAGCCTCATCACCCTATTTTTGTCAAATCTAATACAATATTTAAATCAAATTTAGACCAAACACAAAAAATAACTTTCCACCGCCTAATCTTCTACAAAAACCACATATTAACCAAATATAAAAAGGGAATCAAAAACCACATATTAACCAAATATAAAAAGAGAAAAACCAGCAGCATAAAAGAGAAAAAAAACAACAAAATATTACCAAAAAAAAACAAAAATTCTGCTTTAAAATGTCGACGCAATCAGCTAAAAAAAAACTACAAAATTAGTAACATCAACAATTGAAATTCAAAATGCCACAACACATCAGTAAACCACAAGCAAAAACACCAATAAAAAACACCTAAGAAAACAACAAAACCTCATAAAATAATGACGTTCTCAAGTATTTAAAACCTAATTTCCAAAAAACAATATTAATTTCATATTTTCAGCTGCTTATAACAATGAAAAACTTACATATTCATCAAACACACAAACATTTTTCATAAATACTTGAAGTAAACGACAAAATACAAAAACTATCTAATATTTGTTTACTAGTATTTTATCGATGCGTTGCACATTGAGTATATATTGATGTCAATAATAGGATGGAAATTACACCCGCATATAACCAATCTAGATAGCTCGAATTTTTTCAATCTCGATTTAACCTTAACAATATGAGGATTAGAGTCATGTCCCCTACAATGAACCCCCGAAATGCCCTCTTACCCCGAACACTCGTAATTCATGCTGTACCTCTCGCTGGAACAAAAAATTCACAAAGAACCACAACATCAATCCATCTCGATTTTAATATAAATAGAAGTCTTTATTTTAACTTTTTAAATAAAACTTGTAGGTAGATCAAGCAGATACTAATTTGAACTAGTCAACTGAAAAAATAGATCAAACCGTCAATGTGGTGGTCTGTGAACAGTTACGGTTTACAATTTGACTTTTTTTAAAAAAAAAATCATTTAAATTGGGCGTGAAGTGAAGGTTTGAAACACGTACTTAACTGAAACTTTAGTGAACCGTAAAACAAATATGAACCAACGTTTAAAAAATTGACTTTGAACATCATGATCATTGTCTAATTCAAGGGTAATATTTGATGAACTTATTTCACAAACAAAACTTGCTTAAACTGAACCGTAGCTAAATCTTATATCCCAATTTAAAGGAAAAGCTCTCACTCATCTCAAAATTGAGAACAAAAACTCTCATTAAAAGGAGAACAATGAACACAAATTATAAAAACATCATATCTATTAAAAAATGTTAGATCTGGTACATTTTCTAAGAAAAATAAGTAAAATATCTATTTGAGGGGTTAGCTAAAGAAACTAACGACAGTCCAAAATTTGGATATAGAAGAGAGAGAAGTTGAGAAAAAGGAAAAATTCTATTGACATCAACTCCATAACTTCTCTTCTTTCATATATATTCTCGAAAAATTAGTAGTGACTTTCATTTTGGTAACCACTGTTTTGACCCCTGCAATTTAATAGTTTTTGCAAATTAGCCCTTCCAGCATGAATTTATATTTCTTTCAATTTAGTCCAACTTTTTTAAGTTTTGATAATTGCAAATTGACCCATGTTGTTTCTGCAGCTTTACAATTTAGCTCTTCTGGGCAGATTTTGTAATTTATTTTAATTATATTTTGGTCTCTCAATTTTATTTATTTACACTTTTGACCCTGAAACTTTTATAAAATATGTTTTGACCCTATCAACCTAATTTCGACGCCCTGAATCCGTTTTTGACGTCAGAAATTTATTTTGAGATCATTTTGAGCTCGAAAATTAAGATTTAAAATATTTTGTTAAAGAATTTAATTATGAAATTAGTTTTAATTTGTTATATGATTTATTTAATTATGGTTTTGG
>CANUEY010210009.1:0-11806 GCA_948099555.1 Croton setiger
TTTGTTTTTAGAGCAGCAAAATTTCAAACTCAACAAATTTTAAACAACTGTTATCAATCTTCATTGATGTTGGCTCTTTTTTTAGCTGATGGAAGTCCAAGGTCGAAGGAAGAGATCTCATGTATCACATTAGAGGTTGCAATGTTTTTTTTTTCATCCGCTTCTTTGGCGGTTCAATTGTTGATGATCCAAAGTTACTTGTGAATGAACTTGCTGTGACCTTTGATTTTTTAATATGATGCATTTCTCTTCCGAGCTTCTGAATTCACAAAATTTGTACATTTGCAATAAATATACTTGTAATTAGATGAAAACACATTAATTTTAAAGTTGTTAATAGAATTTAGTAACCTTTTATTGATCACCCGCAGTAGTCATTTCTTGATCATCATCTACTCAATAGCTTCTTCCTCATTTCCTTCAACCTTTTTTTTTTTTTTTTTTGCAGTAGTCGATCATCAAAGGATTTAACACAATCAATTTTTTAAGATACCAACATATGGTAAACAAATAGTATATATTAAACATATATACTATCTTATATATCAATAATATATAAGAGTACATATATAGAGAACATATATAACAATACAGTAAACATATGGTAAACAAATAGTATAAAACAAATATTTTGTCTTATATATACCCATGTGTGTGTGTGTATATATATATATATATATATATGTATGTATGTATGTATGTATGTATGTATGTATGTATGTATGTATGTACATTAACTAACTTGGGCTACTTCATTTTTATCTTTGTTTGATCCTCAACAACTGTTTCCTCTATATTTACATAGGCTCTTCTTTGTTCTTGAAGAATCAACTAATATTCTGTCTTTATACTTTGAACAACATTAGGTAGAATATTGTCTACTTGATGCACCTCCATATCCCCATTTTTTTTGTTCTCCTTTCTCCAGCTATTTCCTCTTCACTACCATCATTACTCTCACCCTCATCTTCATCTTCATTCTCATATTTTTCTTCATCCAGCTTTTTTTAGATAGTCTTTATACATAAGTGTCATCATTTTTAGTAACTTTATGATGTCACCTTTTATTTCATGTATATCACCTTTCATTACATTTATTTCCTTTTCTAAATTATCAAGTTTTTGCTTTCTTTTTTTTTTTTTTATTTCTTCTATGTGAAACCCATTGTAGTTCTCGTTCCTCTGTTGCTTCTTCGTCATTTTCATTTCTAGTAGCTTCGTCATCTTTACCGTCTTCTTTATCTTCATCTTCAGATGATGATGTGAATAGCTCACCATCCACCGTCTCCATATTTGAGTTGTAACCTGTTAAACAATGGCATATAAATCAAATCACTTCAATTAGTTTTTATGTTTTGAAATATAGTTGTTATTAATATATATACATCATATATACTGATATATATATAACATATATAATTCATATATACTATTATATATACTGTTTTATATAGTTTTTTACATTTAATATATCACAGTATTTATAAGTTATATTGTTTTACATACCATAATATAATATAAGTTATATATACTGCTATATATAGCGGTATATATGACATATATTATAATATAACAATTAGTTTTTACTTAGGTTTAGTTTACTTATATGTGTTGAATCGATGATTGTACAAATGATCTCTCAATTTGTTTTGTTTAACCATGACCAGTCCAACATTCTTGGAGTGATACACGGTATAGTCTAAGTGACACTTTATTATTGGAATTACTTCAAAAATTCAAAACAACATTGTGTATATGAATCCATATGATACAATACTTGTAACATAGTCTTTTCTTTTCAATTTTTCAAAATTTACGACAAGCTGCTTGAATGAAAAGGTCCCCCACAAGTATCACTTTGCACATTCATCATGAGCGATAATTAAGGTTAGTTTTGGATTTATTTTTTTTTAAGTGCTATTTTCTTAATTTTTAAAAAATTATGCTAATCTCTGTAATTAATATATCTATTCGGGTTTCAGCTCCCTAATAATAATAATTTTTTGTTAAAATAATTATAAGCACCGGTACCAAGTGTGGTTTACTGGTTTTCGTCTGTTCTGTTTTAAAGTGTAGCTGGCTACTGCCAAACTTGGTTATGGTTATTTAAGCCTTGGTAAAATTGTTGGAAATATTTTTAGGTTGCTGCAGAGAGACGAAGAGGAGAGAGATATGTCTCTAGTGGACTACGGTTCCTCATCGGAGGATGAGACATCGGAGAATAAAGAACACAAACCCCAAAAATCTACGTCTTTAACAATTCCTCACAATAATCAGTGATTCTCTTCTTCCCCAACTCATTTTCAATTTTATTTACATTAGCAAGAATCATTTAGTATTTTTTGTATATGCAGTAGCAGTGGTAGGAGATCTGGCTCTGTCGAAACTCCTTCAACATCTTCTATTGAGAAGCTTCCGGATGCTTTTCTTCTCCTCAATTCACCCAGTGTTTCATCGGTTGCCGGCGCTGGAACTGACCATGCTTCTCGAGTTGCAGTTGCCAGGGCTGAAAGTGCTTCCCGCAAAAGAGACTCTACTGGATTCTTATCGTCCACTTTGCCTCGGAACAAAGCCCCGAAAGGGAATTTGCCAAATACAAAAAGCCTTCCAGATACCGATGGCGGTGTCCTTGTTCCACCTCAATTGAAAGGAAGGTCAGTTTACTTTTCAATGCCTTTTCCATTTGCTCATGCCCTTTTTTCATCAACACATTTTCTTAGTAACTAAAACACTCTGGCTATGCATTATATTTCTTTTAAAATTCTGTTTTTTATGAGAATTTTTTTTATAACTTCTTCCCCATCAATTTTTGGACAGAAAATGTTTAGATGATCTACTAGTTCATTTGGATGTGCAATTGTGCTACTACTCATTAATTCGAACTTAAAAAGTATTTAGAAAAAGCTAAAATCATGCGAGTGGGATTGAAATGTTAAATTTCGATATAGGATAGGATGTCAAAAGGCTTAGGAGTTATCCTAATAGCTTAATGTTCAATCTTCTAGCTGACATTCAGTGAGTAAGAGACTTCGCTGAATAAATTGAGTTTTGTTTTGGCCTTTGGGTGATAGAATGTCCTCTAGATAGATTGCATTCATTGACGGAAGCCAATTTATAGATTTTATTGTGATGGTGGATAAAATATTGCTAAGAAATAAGGAAAGAAAGTTCTGTAGAAGTTACGTCCTGGTAAAGCATACGATTTTGTAGCTAGATTTCTTTGATAAGTTACATGATGAGAAAGATGATGGTTGGACAAGGGACATAGAGTTATGGCCATTTTCCTTGGCTGTGTCTTCCTGTTTTATTGGAGAAGAAACAATATCTTGGTTTTTAGAATCTAGGGTAAGGCGATGAGGCAAGGGAGGAGGATCCCATCTTATTTATAGACCCAACAAATATAAAATGCTCATCATCATCTAGTGTAATGTACTTTCAGAACATTGTGCACTGCCAACACATTTCTTGTTTTATTTTGCATCTAAAATCCTATTGGAAAGTATTTCCTTCATTACTTGTAATTTGAGATAACTTCATGATAACGTAGAGAAAGAGAAATTGTTTTAGAAACTCAAATCAACTGAACTTTAATCCCAAACTAATTGGATTTTCAATGATTAATTAATTGTCCCCTTTCATCCAGTTAAGAGTTTTGTGGGATGCATATTCGTAAATTGTGGTTTTAAAAATTATGAACTACTAAGTCAAAGACATTTGTTCCCGAAGAAGAAGCAGAAGTTGATGAGGAATACTTTCTTTTCCCAAAGACTTGTTGTCTAGAAATGAATCTATCTACCGAGAAACCTTTTAAAATACCATCTTCACCACCACTATAACATCTTCCTAGTACTTCATCGTATTCTATCAAGAATTGAGATTTATTTGCTTGTTTCTTGGAGGGTGTTAAGATAGTTGTAGATTTTTGTTGTGATTTAGAGATAACTAGGATGAGAATGCTAGTAAAATTATTGGAATGTAATCATAGAACATCTACTGAATATTCAATATAATTTCTTTCTCAACATCTCTCTTTCTCTTCTAATCTTTTCTTTCTCCTTTCTTCCTTTCCTTCATTTTACTTCTTCCTCAATTAGTCAATTCCAGACAATATAGGTAGTCTTGGTCCTAACAATGGGATCAAAGCAATCATGCTAGACCAAAGCTTCCTCGTACTTTGTTCTTCTTTCTCTTTTCCTTTCCTCTTTTCTTTTTCATATTCTTCCTGCCACACTTGTGCTTGTATATTTTTCTTGAAATTAATTAATCTCAAATTTACAATGGTTGACAAAGATGCACTACTCTCATCGATTAGAATTGACTTATGCTTTGATTTAGGATCAACAGACCACAAGAATAAAGATGTCACAAGCATTTCATGAAAATGCCTTGCATATGTGATCACCAATTAATTCTTGGCATCTGAGGACAAGCAAAATCAAAAAGTAATCCCTGCCATTGTAAAAAGAAGATCTAAAGACTAAGACATCTATGTTGTGAATTCTTGATGTAAGAATTATAAAATAAGCTATTTGGCCAGATTTTACTAGAGTGTGTTTTTTCTAATCTGAAGAAAATAGATGAAATTGAAGGGTGGGAAGTGATGCGAATCTTGAAATCAATAATCAATTGCTACTCATGCCACCAAGAATTTTAGAAAGTTAGTAGTTAAAAATGCCAAAAGTTGAACCTTATTAAGACAATGATGGTAATTTTCTCATCCTAAAATTTGGTTATGATTCTAGGAATAGGTTTGAGTTGTATTGTTGTGCTTAATGTTGTGAAGCTTTTTATAATCTGGTGAATGAGACACATGATGAAGAAATAAGTGATGGAACAATGCTTTAATATTATGGTTGTTGTAAAAGAGTTATATTACTTGCTGTAAATTAAGATAGCTGTAGTTTACTGGTTGTAATTGTTATTTTAATGGTCTATGAATAATTACAATAAGTATTGAATTTACTGTTGCAATATATCTGGTTAATAGAATATCTGTTAGGGTTGTGCAATGGTCAGTTTGGTTCAAAAAGCTGAATTGAGGACCAAATTCTCGGTTATATCTTTTTTGAACAAAAACCAGTCCGATTAAATTGGGGAATCAAACTAAATTGAACTGTCAAAAAATGGTTCAGTACAATTCCTCAAATGAACTACAATTTGGGGCAAATGAAAATTTGGAGAAGTACGTATCTAAGGCTCATTTAACTACTAAAACACATTTGAGCAAATACATATATTAAAAAGATAAATAAAAAATAATAAATACCATGATCCTTCAAATAAGTGTGCTTATGTTTAAAGTCACCACCCCAATCAGTTTGTAGCATTTTTAGTTGTCTAGAGGATTGTCTTTCTACCTATTTATAAAATTGAACAAATACCTTTCAAATAAGTGTGCACATTTCTGAACTCCCAACTCAATCATTTTGTAGCATTTTTTGTTGTCTAGAGAATTGTCTTTCTACCAATTTATGAAATTGAACAAATATTTGATAGACATTACTCTTATTTTTTTATCGCATATAGCCAAGTAAATGTCGTAATCAGCAAAATATCTGTGTCCATTAGCAGAAATAGGAGTAGGGTGCTATACATCAGCATGAACAAGTTCTAAATTTTCATGAGAAATATATAATAATATTTAGATATTTGAATAATTAATTCCATAAGTAATTAATATTATTTTAATTACTTTATCATATATTTTATTCTTCAATATTTTTTTTTTGAATCTTTTATTCTTTAAAAAAAAAAAAAAAACAGTCCATGAGTTATTCTAAAAAAATAATTTCTCCAAAAAAAAAAAAATAATTTCAAGTATATGTTCCCTCCGTTCAATTTATTTAGAGAAAATTTCTAAATTTGGTATTCAATTTATATAGAGCAATTTCCATTTAATATGTTAAAAATGTTTCAAGTATATACTCCTTGAATTCAATTATTTAGAGAAAATTTCTAAATTTGGTATTCAATTTACATAGAGAAATTTTCATTTAAGGAAGGTAGGAATGAGTAAAAGTATTATAATACCCTTAGTGAAATTTAATATCAACACATTAGCCGATGTTTGTATCGTCTAACCAAACGTTAGTTAGTTTTTGCATGGTCATTGATTGCCTTGAATTCTCAGACTTGGTCAAATTGTATCAATAAAATTCAGAAGTCTGATTACTCCATTTGCTATTGTAGATTTTGATAAATTTCCAATTATATATTCCGAATATATAGCTAGATTATCCTGAATATAATACAGGACAGAGTCAAAAGCATGCAAATAATTTGCTAGTTTCAAAGAAAATACAGTTGCAGTGGGTTTTGTGTAGTATTGCTTATAAGATATGAAATCTGGTGACTACTATAAATTTAGCTATAAATATGAAATCTGACACTTGGAAAGTAAGAAAGTGAGAGAAATGTATGCTAAACAGATACGTTGTAGACTCGTAGTTGAACTTCTGGTTCCTTTTTTCCTTTGATGTGCTACTGCTAACCTTGCTTTTTTCTTTTTCATAAATTTATAAGGTACCTGAGAAAATTTGAATGCCATATTATGATTAAAAATCTTGGTTTAACTTCATAAGTTCAATCAATGTTCTGCTGCACTTTGATCCTATTGAGACCACCCAGGGTTAAGTTCACTTTACTCTAGACTCAAATTTCATAATCTGTTGCCCGAGTTTTTATGTATCATAAAGGCACTCTACTAAATTATTTGATCTTACAAACAAAATTATTTTGTTTTATGAGAATGAATACTCTTTACAACGCAACTCTGGTTACGCAACTACAAATCTCTCTCTTCTGTGAATCTTCTCATTTAGTTTACAATACTTAGAAATTAGAAGTAATATCTAAATTCTATATTACATGCTGCCATTGATCTTTATTGGTGTTTTGACCATTTACCTTGAACTCAAAATCATTATGATGCCTTCCTAAACTCTAAAAATTGGATGGTGCATAGTTGAATTAACTTCACTAAGAGCTTGTTTTTGAAGCTGAATTGTTTTAAATTTGAGATTTACCTAGAATTGCTGAACTATCCATAATCATAAAATTATATGATTTTGTAAATAATTTTAAAAACATTATATAAGTACTGTTTTTGTAATTAGTTGAGAATAATCTAACTTAAAATAAATAACGAATTTGATAAAAAAGCAGAAATAATACTCTTGTTATGCTTTTCCTTGAACTTATATCTCTAATAATGTTTTTTTCATATTTTCATTTGTACTTTCTGAAATCTATAGATTTTATAACTCGTGTTTAGTGTAAAAATGACTTAATTATCAAGTACAAGCCTCAAAATATGAATTCCAAATATTCTAAATTTTTCTAATATCAAACATTCATAAATTGTTTAGATCTTAAATATCCCACCAATTTGAATATTTCAATAAAGTTTTACTTAAAATGATAGTTATGTTTGATGTAACAAGATTTTGCATTGTAAAATTGTAAAACTATAACAATTTTAATTGTTGTTAATCTGTAAGCTTGCGGAAAGTACATTGTTAAAAGATTTTATCGAAATTGGATTTTTGACTGAACTATGTTTCTTATTGTCAAATTCTGAAGTCTTAAGATCATAAGAATCAAATCGAGATTGTAACACCCTTGCTTAAAAGGGTTCGATTATTATTTTGTGGAATAAACTGGATAGCCATTTACTTTTCGTTGAAAAACCAGTCATTTAAATTTTTTTTTAACCGACCTTCTTTCACTTAAACCGGCAGTTGGTTTTCTAACCATTGATATATATTCTCAGAAAGATCTAATGCTACTTTGGTGCTTATTTAGCTAGTAGTACCACAAAAAGGAGGCAAAAGATTCACATATCGATTTAACTAGTTTAGGATAACAATGGTTTGGATTTGTATTCTTGTTCTAAATTTATAAAGCATTCCACTGAGTTGAAAAGGGGGCAAAAGATCAAAGAGATGATCTACAAATTCCTGATTATGTATTATATTATATGGTCTTTGTTTTAGCAAATAAAATATATTTGATGAAATATGTGGACTTTTTGACAGGAGCAACGTTGTGACAGAAGATATTGGGAAGCTGTTTGTAAGGAAACATGTTGAGCCTCCTCCTCAGCAGGATGCCCCCAATGTTCATGATAGTTCCATATAACATGACATTTTTCTACTTTGTATCGTAATAGAGGTGTCCGTGTAACATATTTTGCTCTATAAATATGAATTTTTTTTTTGCTCTAATTTTCAGAAGTTTTCTCTAACCATGTCTGGAATAATCACTGTTTCAAGCCTGCCTAAGAGCTTAAGATGGAGGACATGTTCATGTGGGTGCGTAATAGATGCTAGAAATTCTATAATAGATGCTAATCTAGGCTGAAAATTTATAGGGTGCATCAATTATGGGGTAAGTACCACTGTGTTCTTGCATAATGCTATCGTAATTTCTTTGAAATAATTTGATTGCTGAATGTGCCTTTTTGTGTGACGTGGACACCGATTTACAGCAATTTCTTTGAGCGGGTTGCGCAAGAGGAAAAGCTCGAAGCTTATTCCCTATCTTGTTGTAGATGAAGAATAACGTTCAGAAGCTTGAGGAAAAGATGAGGACACAGGAGAAAAACTTGTTGCTAGTGTTTTGTATTTGCTGTATTTTTTTTTTCATAGTTATATGTGGAACATGAAGGTGTTTTCTTTTCTTTCTTTTTGGAAAGGTGAAATGCATTACACTAAACAAAGTCTGGGTTCAGAGACCCCAGTAGAATCATTACACGGACAAGGGGGAGGGGTTTCTATATTAATACAGTCTAAAGTCTGCTGGTGACCAAAATTAGTAAGCCATTCCACACATTTGTTGGCTTCTCTATATATGCATGCTAACCAGTAGATGCTTAATGTGGTTCAAGATTGGTCAATCAATTGTTCTCGGAAAAGTCTGATGGTTCGGTGCTTGGACCAGCGCAAGATTATTGACTTCAAGCTGGAACTTCCTGTAACCCATTTCTCAAACTGACCTAAGACCAGAGCCATGCCCCAAGCCTCTGATATGAAAGTTGGGCAGCTGCCCAAGTTAGCGCAGAAACCTCCTAGCCATCCTCCCCATTGGTCTGGAATTATGCCTCCTAACACTAGCAACTTCTAATCTTGGTTTGTGACAACACTTCCATCAATGTTAACTTTTTACCCAGCTCAGTTTAGGAGGGTGCCAAGCAATGTAATATTCCATTTTTGTCTCTTGTAGTTGATCGTGCGTTCAATCGGATGAGCTTTTATAATGTTAAATGTGAAACTAGTGATGATAGCAATAGGATTCGGTGATGGTCTCTTGTTTTGAAAGATTACCTGGTTCCTCGAAAGCCAAATAAATACCAACAAGTGACCCAAAACATGGTGTTCCATTGCAATCTACCTACCACTTTCCTAATCATACCAAGATTGCTCTCAACTCAGGCAGTGACTGGAAGATTGAAGAAGCAATTCAGACATTGTGACTCAATTAGGAGTGTCTTGACACTCTTGTGTGTCATCATAACACTCATCTAATTCTTGGGAATTACAAACTGACGCGTGTCTAAGACGAAAATCAAAACTCCTATAATTTTTTAGTGAAAATTAAGGTTTCTATATACTATTTCAAGCTCTTTTAAGATTTCTAAGTAGGATTCTATGGGTTTAGAGTGAATTTTTGAGGAAATTTAAGGAAAAATATAATTTAGGGAGAAGATCTACTATTATTAGTAAGTTCTTCACCTAAATTTCATCACTATGACATTCTAGGAAAGGGATTTTTGGGTAAAATCTAAGATTAAATTGAACCTTGACTCGGAAAACTTGGATTGAAGACCTAACGAGCTGGAACTCATGTGATAGAGCATGTAAACCCCTAATCTGACAACAAGGTAACTTCTTCAACATTTTTTTTTATTTTCATTTCTAAGATTTTTGTGCATAAATCCCACTAGATCTAAGTGTTGATTGGCTTTTAGTTTCTTAGCTTGCCTTTAAGCTTCTATGGAAAAGTATTTCATACATGATTTCTTGAGTTAATCCTTAAGAAAGCATGAGGATAGTTCTCCCTTGATGTCTTGTTGGTCTTTTATTTATGGTATATTTCATATGATCTCCCTAAATTTTTTTATTTGAAGTTCTTTGGAGCATGAATAGTGCCAGTCATGGTAGATTTCTATACCGTGAACACTAATTTTGTTTCTGAGATTTTTAGATAAGCACAAATAAAATTTAATTCTATAAAAAAACATTTCATTCAAATGAAAACCTCTCTAGAGCATAAAACAATACACTCATATCTGCTGTGACCGACGGAAATCTGTGTTGTCACAATTTTCTTTTTTTCCTGTGACTTTAAATTTTTAGAATAGATTTTCCTTATCTTGATTCATTCAAAAATTTAAAAATATATTTTGTACATAAAACTATTTTAAGATTTAGAGGCCAATAAATTAGATCTTGTTTTGATTTATCCATTAAAAGGTTATACTCACAAAAGCTTACGCATTAGAAGAATTTATGAAGCATATAAATCAACACGTAAGAAGTTATTAATTGTACATTAATAAATTTAATCAAATTGAATGGTTAAACTCTTGATTTGATGTTGAATTGTGATGGTTCATGAAATTAGGTATCCCCCTTACGCGTAGTGAAAATGGGGACCAAGAATAGTGTTGTGCATGTTTAGGATAGTTTGGAAAATTTTGGGGTTAAATTGGATAGATTGTAAAATTTAGTGGCTACTTTGTATCTCTTTCTAAAGTGAGGAGAGAGATTTATTTATATTTCAATATCTTTATGTTTAGATGAATGGATGCATGATTTAATGATTTGAATGGATGCTTAATGTAAACAATTAACTCTTTTTTATTTAGGTCTTTAGTATCGATTAGTCCCACTAATTAACAATTTGGGTTTCTTAATTTTTAAATAAAATTGATATACAAAGCATAAGAGATTTTAATTAAGGCCAGTATTTTTGAGCGGTGTTTCATAAAAATCTCGAAACATCATAACTAATTCCATTACCATAGAATTTCTTGGACTGAAAGACGTTATCCTTATAATTAAATTAGTGTTTTTCAAAGAATTAAAATCGGTTGCTATTATTCTTTAAAAAAACAATTTTCCCGTAAAAATAGATTTTTAAAATCGTTCAGATAAATACGCTTAATTTCAAAATGCTTTATCACCACTTTCAATAATAAAAATTGAGAAGTTTGAAAATGAACCACGTTTTAAGAGGTTTACTGTATGTTAACAAAGAATTAAAGTATGGTGTGTTATATTTTAGGGAAGGAATATTAGGTGCAGGCCCAGGCTATACGAAACCATTAGTATATAAAAAGAGCAAACTTCCATAAACTAGTTTAAAACCTTAATAAATTTTTAAGTTGTGCTATTGTTATTACATAAGATACTTTAAAGACAATTTATTTGGAAGAAATATAATTTTTCTAAAAAATTCAAGATTTGGATAGTACTAGGATAATTCAAAGAAGAGTATATACCAAAATACAAATGGAAAAGAAAGTGACATAAAGAACATGATATGAACTTATTTTGAAATCATAACAGTAATACTAATTGAATATCAATTACCATATGCTTTACGAGTTAAAGAAATTGTAACTTAATGAAAAATACACATATAAATAAATAGTCAAATAGTAAATGGAAATTACAAATAAATAAGTAGACAAAAGTTATATATACAGATAGAAAACTAGAATTTAAAGAAGTACTATGAGAATACTATCTTCACAATTATATATATATATATATATATATATATATATATATATATATATATA
>CANUEY010210085.1:0-27714 GCA_948099555.1 Croton setiger
TAATATACAAATTAACACCTAATGTTTGGATATTTTTCCTAATGAATCTCTAAATTAACATCTCATGTTAATTAACATCTTATGTTTATATTTTTGCACAAATCAACACTTTATTTGTCGGATCACCGTTTATGGACTAAACTGTAATTTTTAGACAAGAATTAATTGTATAATTTACTATCTCCAAAATCTCATTTTTCAATTCCAACATTAATCGAATCAAATAATATATGAAATTAAACTATTCGACGAAACCATTCTAACAATGATCTTATTGATCCAGATTAAAATAATTTATTAGTTTCCTAGTTAAAATGAAAGGTAATAATTGTAAATTGGAGATGTAGAATCAACTCATCCACTTCTCCCCTCCATTTTATTGCATTTTTTAAAAAAATCCAAGCAAATGTGAAAAAATTAAGACAAATTGTAAAATTTGAAGAGGTGTTGTTCATTGTAAAAAGGACAAAAGTTCTTCCCTTAAAAAAAATTAAAATAAAAATATAAAAATTCAACTTTTAATATTAAGTAACTCACCATATTCGGACCACAAAAATGGAGAGAAAGAAATTAAACAAAATGGAAAAGTTGGAGAGGATGAGATATATATTGTAGTGTAGAGCGGAGTCATATGAAAAGTTTAATCAAAGCTAAAATAAAATGTATTTGGAAGTGAATGTAATCAAATTCAAGGTATAGAATTTATAATGTTCCTTAATTTTTATTTTAAAACATAGTAATTTATAAATGTAAATCTATATAGAGTGAAATTGATAAGTTTTTTGTTTGTTATAAATTAAGACAAAATTTGTTATTATAGAATTAGAACTTAAAAATATTAATGCAATAATATATTATTTAGAATTAAGAAAATTTTAAGAAATATTTTAAGACAATTTTTTAATTTTAAGACAAAATACATGTAGCGATTTCTGATTTAGATTTGAAATTATATTTAAAGAGAAATTTGACATGTCATATTAAGATAGGATGTTGTTATATATATATATGTGGATAGATTATAATATTTACTTAACTGCAAACTAAATTTTTTTTTTTTTTAAAATTATCGGTTTTATTATATTTCAAAAAATATAGTTTCATTTTACACCAGTTGTTTTTAATAATAATTATCTTCTCAAACAAGTCCTAGAAGGGGGAAAAAGACACGTGTCGGTTTTAAAATCCGGTTGCACGGAAATACTGTTAGACTCGGGAACAAGAAAGCAAAGTTTCAAAATGGGAAGATCGAGGGAGAGGGAAGTTATAAGGGCGGCAAAATACAATCCAAAAAAGAAGGAAACTATACTCTGCTACTCTCTTCAGCCAAGAATCTATCAAAATCCCTTCAAATCGCTTCGCATATTGATTCAAACTTTTGTGTAAACGTAATATAGATTCAATCTGTTTCTCTTTTCGGCATCCTACGTTTTCGATTCAGGTACTTTGCTGATTTTCCACTTTGTTAGTGTTTTTTTTCATATTAATAAGCATAATCTAAACCCTAATTTACTTCTTTCCGTCTTTTGATTATCGTTTCGTTCTTTTTCTGTCCTCGAGATTGTTTTGTTGCCGAGAAAAGGACGATTATGATTTTTTTTTCCCGGAAAGTAAAAGAATTACTATCTCATGGTGGCCAAACAGTGTGCCTTAGTATTTAATTGTATATTGGCTGCTATTCTGTCTTGATCTTTGGGTTTGTTACTTAAATGTAAATATATGATTCCTTGGTTGTGTATGCGGTGGATTAAGCAATTCTTTGTCAAGGCAGTGTCACGGAGAGATGTATCATAATCAATGCTATTGAATCAATTGAGTTATTTCTGGTGGCAAACACGATAATTGATTTTCTTGTACCTGCTCAAATAAAAACCGAATCATAATCTTCTCATGAGAAAGCAAGGAGCTCTAATAACAATAGTGAATGAACTATAAGAACATTCGCAAATTGTGTTTGTGTAATGATTTTTTTTTTTTTTTTGCTCATATTAGTTGATATTGCAAATTTGAAATTTAGTTTAAAACTTTCTATACATAACATGTAAGCTTCTGTATAACAGTGACATTTTGAGTTATTGAATTATTATAATATGTAAGAGATTTCGGTTTTCATCAATCATGTTGCCACTACAAGAGAGATCGTGGTTATATAATTCTATATGCTTATGCTGACTATTTATTTACAGCCATAAAGTATAGTTGCTAGTTTTGTAATTCTTAAAAAATTTTATCCGCTCTACTGGCATTTTTCCTCCATAGAAGAGTTATCACTCATGCATAGTTTTGCGCTCACTTTTCATATTAATGTTAAGGAGTATTTACTTATTAGCTTAATCTTAACGTGAAAAGAAAAAATATTTATTAATTGGATTTGACTGTAATGGTATTTTATAACAAGTTGATGACCAATCTGGTTGGTTTACTTTGTTCACAAATGGATGTAGGGAGGTAATGGATTTAATATTTGGTCCTTTCTGACTCAAAGAATTGCTTTTGCGTAGGAATAAAGATAAATATTCTTTATATGCTTTAATATTGTAAATAAGAGACTAAGATGTAATTTAATGGTCCAAAGTAAAAAATTTGTTTCCACAATGCTATTTAAACACCACGGTACTAGTTTCTTTATATAAGAGAGATCATCATTGATGCGAAATCTGAAACAATCACTTTTTTTCGATTGTCTCTAATGTTTACTGTACGCTTTTCAATGAATTCGTTTATTGCAGATAGTTATATGGATGTATCTGAAGTATCATCAAATCATATATCTTACTCAATGTATGCTTAACTGGTAATCTTATATTTTTCTTTTTAAGTAGGTTTTCGAATTTCAGAATATTTGTTAGAGTTAGAAGAGGTTGTTCTAGTTTTTGTTACTAACACACCTGCCTATTCCTCTTTAAGTAATTTACATATTATCATGGGAAAGTTGTTTAATTATATTCTAGTTATGGAATGTCAATTAATTTTCTATTTAAAAGAACTGAGTATCCGGGGATATAATTATGCCTTGCCAAGTATATAGGAGATGGTGGCAGAAGTGTGTAGATTAGTTCAAGTGGATGAAAAAAGCCATGGAATTTAAGATATTTTCCTTACATTCCACTTCTTTTGGGAGAGAGTTATAATGCCATTTTGATATTCAAAGCTACAGCTAGTTGATGATATATTAAGATAGTTTCTTCATGTATATGAGCAAGAAATGCATATTTGCATGCGAAGGTGCTTGTGTACTTGTATTCTACTTATTGTAGCATATGAAGTTTATAAACAGGCAAGTCAATTTTGTCTTAATTTTTCTTCCAAGTGCCTTTTCCTTTCTGGGTATGATAATGTCTTTCTTGCATGTTGCTGTGGCATGCAGTAAAGATGACTAAATAAAATGTTCTGTGTTTCTATATGCAGGTCTTACCTTAAAGTGCAGCTCTAAAATCTAAATTTCAAAATGTTTTCTAAAATGTGGAAGATGCAAAATGAGAATCACTGTGATATATAGCTATCACATTCTCTTGCTGCCTTGTTCATGTTGCTTTCCTCAATTATGCAGGCCATACATGTACTTGTTATAGTTGTAAGTGTTAATCTTTGGTTTTTAAGTTACTGATTTTTGTTGCTTTGGGGGAATATATAGATATACATTGCTAACATGTCTGCTTGATGACAGGTTCGGTCTGCTTAATCTGACTACTGATATTTTTATCCGGACAAGTCATAGAATTGATTCTTGAAATAAAACTGATTTTGAGAGTATGCTGCTTGAACTATTATTTAGGTAGTCCAAATGCTTGCATTATTGATATTGAGAACTAATTCCCTTTTCTTTTACATACTACATCTACATGAGCTTTATTCAAAGCCAACTTAAAGTGAAAATTTCCATGTCAAATTTGTATGTCACTTATGAAGAAGTTACTAGTATCAAGAGTCAAGCAAAAATGCGACATGTAAATCTGAGCTGTGTTTTTTGATATTTAACTTTCTTTCATATTCTCAATTCTCATCAGTGATTGCAGGTATTTCTTGTTTTGGTTCATCCCTCGAACATATATTTCTATAATATATTCAGCTTGCAAAGGCATTAATTGTAGCCATAAGGTCTTGGGATTGGAAGAGAGATGTCACTAGATGTATCTCCGTAAGCAAACTGCTTGGCCATGTAAGTATACAATGTATTTTCTCGGCTTTGGTTACTATTTTTTATCTTCTTTTGATAATTGTTTTGGGTGGAAGATTGCGATACATTTCTATGGAGTATGGACAATTGTGATTTCTCTGTTGACTTATCTTTGAGTGTCCTGTAGTAACTAATGCCGGATGATTTGTTGTCTATTGTTTTTGTTGTAATCAAAAGGAGGAGATTTTTTGATGGAGTTAAGGGTTTATTTTGCGGTTAAACTTGTGTGTAAATCAAGGTGATCATGTAGTTCTTTGGTATATGGTGATCATGTAGTTCTTTGGTCTCCCTTCCAGGATTATTGTCTCTAAAAGTTTTGTGTTTGTATACTCGAGCATGTAGCATCTGTGTTTATGGACTTGTCTACGTGTTTATTTGCTTGATATATGTAAGGTCATGCATTTTAGTGGTGATCAGGCAACAACCATATAGTTAACATTTACATTTACGTACTAGCAAATGTTTTAGTGTTTCGAATTCCAACAACCACGCGCACTGTTGCTGTAGATGGCGCACTGTTGCTGTAGATGGCATTGGGAATTTTTGCTTATTTGTTATTGCAAACAACAAATAGGATATCTGAAATGGAATAACTTTCAGTCTCTCACCCCTCCTAATTTTATGTTGGTTGTTAACCCTCATTCATCTAAATACATTTTATATTATATGCTAAATGAATCAACTCTCGTAGGGGCTTGTGATTGCAGTCATAGTGTGTATTTATTTATTTTAAACCATATAAAAAGAATGATAGTCTTTTTCCTCTCTCTACTCTTGTTTGACATTGTCTAGTTCAAGAAAATTGCTCTGTTTTGATCATCGTGAAATAATCAATGATAACTTCATTTATTAATTACATCCCACTTGTTCTAATATTTTACAATCTAACATGAAAATTTCTTCATGCTGCCAAGAGCCTTTCATATGGGGGAAAAAATTGAATGTACAACAATATGTTAGTTATTCTCTATGTTAGTTCATCTATCTTCTGCTGGTTAGCACTTCTGCTATTAATCTCTGAATCATGGCCTTTTTGTCAGTATCATGGCCTCCTTGTCATTGTTCTTGGTTCCTTGTTTTCGCCAACTTACTTGCTGGAAAATGCAGTCTGGCCACAAGAGGCTTTGGTGCTCTTGTCTTTTGGTCAAACCCTCTAACACATACAAATCCTGCATTCAAAATCAGCTAGTGTAAAGTGAACCATGCTGATTTTTTTTTTTTTTTTTAAACAGACCATGCTGAAATTTGCAAAGCATATGACTCATCTAATCACATACAACAATCTGGCATTGTCAGTGTTTTGTAATGTTAGGTCAAAGTCATAAGTTTTAAATTGAGCATCAGCTGTCTTATAAACAACTAGCTTATTGGCTAATCCTTTATTGCGTTTTGTTGCCATTGAGATCATTTTCTGATGAATTTTGCTAATCCTTGAGATTTAGTTTCAGTAACTATAATTAGTATTTGATTGGACAGACATGAGAGCCTGTTCAATGAATTCATTGCAGTTTTACAGCTTTATCCTTCTAAGGAATTCATTTCAGTGTTACAACCTTATCCTTTTAACTTTTCAGTTTCTCTTTGATTTTGTTAGTTGTGTTATGCAATGCATTTGTGTTTGGTTTTTATATGTACTAACTGAATAACAAAATGTTATTCCATTGGTTATGGAATTTGGTAATCACATGTTTCATACAATGATTTGGAGTAATATATATTGTCAACTTTTGAAGTAATCATCATATAGACAATGATTTGGAAGTCTTCTGAAGTTTGTTCAGTTATACTGACTTTTTTAACTTGATCATATATGTTCTTATGAAACGTTCAAAAACTCCCACCAAAACATTGAAAAACATGTTTCAAATTTTGCCATTTTGGTCTTTTGAACCTAGACTAGATGCGGTAACTTAACACCACAATCAGTGTAGTTTTTTGACTTTCACCATGTTCAAATGTAAAGAATGTAAAAATTCATCGTTTCTGTTGCGTATTCAACTTGTCAATCTATTGACATAACAAAGTAATATGGGCCCCATTCTTCTCCATATAGTTTCCCCTATGCCTTGTCTAGGAGGAGGAAAATGCATGTAGGCTATATCATTAATTAGATACATGAAGGGACAGAAATGTAACTTGATGTAGATTATTGCTAAAATACAATTTCTTTCATGTTTCCTCTCTCCCAACTAAAACTTCAATTTTAATGCTCCTATGACTATGCTTCATATCAATAAAACTAATTCTATCATAATTCTACCTTAGCATTAACCTCCAGCCTAATTTTTTGATAATGCAATGTCATTACAAATATCTCAAATTATGCCTATTACTTAGGTCAATTCTGGCAAAATGCAGAAGTGCAAAACAACTATGATTGGACTCTTGTGAGTCCATCACATGAGAACTAGTCATAGCTTATTTGTATATTTCATCAACAGTACTAGCATAGTATTCATAGTGCTCATCACCTACTTTTCTTGGACCTTTCCTGCTCTCCCTGCCTTAAGAGATTTATGGCTTGTTTTAATGTTTTCCTATTATTCCCAATGTATGAAAGTAGTTCCCTTGATGATATTGTTGCATAAATCAAATAGATCCTTGCCAACTCTCTGTTGTAAAGTTTGTCCTTAGTTAACTGCTGTTATTTTGAATTATTTGTTTGATATCTTCTAGTTTTTCCGTCATTAATTGGAATGTTGCAATTATTTATGAATAGAAATATATATTTATTTCTTTGTTTTATTTTTTGTTTGAAATTTAACAGAAAAATCTGGTCAGCTGATCTAAATTCATCTAGACACTTCCTGTTTGCAGGAAGACCATTCTATCCATGCGTGCTTAGTTTTAGTTGTATTTATGACTTCAAGCTTCAATATCTTCTATAAATAAAATTGAATTTCTACTTTTGATAGAGCGACGCCGTTCTCTTAAATTATCTGCCCAAGTCTTATTGAGTGAATTTGCTGAAATATTTTGTCTATGGCTAGTATCTCATTAGCGATTTATATATCCCTCAACCTTGAATTGTTACCCTTCTTAACTAGCTCTCCTTGTAGATTTTTTCCGCATTTACTTTTTTCATATTATAATATAGTTCTAAAATTTTGATCTGGGCAACTGTATTAACTTCCTAAACTATCATTGTCTTCAACTCTTCCTTCAAATTTTTGCAGCCTTAACATTGCTTAGGGTGAAAAGCAAAAGGAAACAAATGTATTTTACAAACGAATTTTTGGTCGCCAAAAAATTTCCTTTTGTTAATGTAATTTTTAACGTGGTTTCATTTCAGTAAAGATTTCAGGGCTTTGAATTTTCTTTCTGTTTCCACAAAAGTTGTCTTAAAAGATGAAAATGTGTCTTCATTACTATGGTTAATTGATACCTAGAAGCTGAAGTGAACTATGGTTATTTTTCAAAAGTAATTGTAAAATTCTAAATGAATTTAATTTGTTGAGGCATTAATGGTTGTTTATGAGTGCGAGAATTACGGACTCTTAAAGGTTATGTTGTTGAATAGTACAGTGTTTAATTTTACGAACTTCAAAACTCAAAAGGATCTAATTGTGATATTTGTATATTTTAAATAGCATGGGAGAAGTTACTTAGTGGATAGTTCTGTGCAAAAATTATTCCAATGCTAAGCTTCTGACTTATTTACATCTTTTGAAATCCTAAAACCTACAACTTTCAAATAATGGATATTGTGTGATTTCTCTTTGTGATGTTTGTTTTCTTTTTTTTTTTTTTTCTTTTACCATGTGAAGTTCGGGCTGTAAATTAGCTGGGATATTCTTGAGCTACTCAGAATTCAGCTTGGTTTAAGCTCATTCAAAAACTAAATGAGCATGATTGATAACTGAACAAGGTGGTTTCAAGCTGAGATTCAAGCTCGTTAGTAAGCTTGTTTGATTTTTTTTTTTTTTTTGCTATAAGCTTATTTCAAATATTATTTTTGATGTAAGATTTTTTATTTGTTGCAATATGATGCTTAATTATTTGCTTAAATTACACCTCATAATTAACTATTAACTCATGATCTCTTTTCTACTATAGTTTAGGTTTTATAAATAAAACTAGCCGCTTGCGACTCTAGTTTTGGCTTGATAAAAGCTCATTCAAGATAGACTTGAAAAAGGAATGAGCTGAGTTGAGCTTGACAGGTATTTAGCTTGGTTTGGCTCCTTTATAGCCCTATTTGAAATTTTGTGATAGACACTTACCAAACATGGAACTTTTTCTATTGGGAGAAACCTGATTCATTTCTATTTAATCTTTTGTTGCCTGTTATTCAATCTTTTGCCTTGTGCATGACATTATTAGGGTATAAAATTAATAAAGTTTTATGCAAAATTCTCCTAATAACTGCAATTTCATTATCTAAAATGAGAGCAAGAGCAATGCCATTTTCATTTGTAAGTCAATACTTTTTTCAGGAGAAGGAACAAGGAATTCCTCGCCTCACCTAACTATTCTTTGTGTAGCATTTCCTTGATCAGCAGATACAACTCTTAAATAAAAGATTTGTTTACGTAAAAAACACCTTTTATCACGCCGTATACCAGTGTTATGTGTGATTAAATAGGTACAATTTTGTGTATATGACAATGCGTACTAATTTTAGCCAAAAATGTCAGAAGTACTTATACTTTCTTGGTAGTATCATCAAAATCTATGAATATTTGGGAGCTTATAAAATAGAGTAGAAACTCATGAAATTATTTCTTATTTGTATTAGAAAACGTGCTTCATGATACTGCTTATTAAGTCATTCAAATAAGATAGTATTAAAAGTTAATGGTAGCATTACGTACCTTTCCAAAAGCAGTATTGAATTCCTTCTGTTGAAAGCCCTAGTAGAAATAGCTGCCTTGTCAGTTTTTATCTTTATAACGCAACTGGAATAATGGTTTTCAAAAGATCATATGCTAATGTTTTTATTACCTCTAAATATTGATGATACCGAAGTCCCAAAGTACACTAATCGTCTTGGCAAATTCCATATCCATGCTCTTGGAACATCGATTGGATTGAGACTTGATTCATGTTCTGCAAATACCTGCATGGTAATTGGTAATACAACCTTCAGTTAAGAAAATAAACGACTTCAAGTTCTGGCCTGATCCGCTTAAAATGTTAACGGAATGCATCAGGAATCTTCCTATTGTTGAGGTATTGTTGCAAATATGCCTTTTATGCCAGGAAGGTAGGTGTCTTTTTTTTTTTTATCGTTTTAGAGATTTATGATTTTTTACCACAAAGCAAATAGTATTGTAGAATCACCTCCTGTACCTGGACATTTTCTAATTCTAATTCCAATGTTACGTTGCAGGTGAAATTGTGGGCCAAATTGTGCATCAAGTAGTCATTGAAGAATTGTTGGAGCCACAAAGTGTTATTCTATTTTGGTGGCTTTGCTGGTTCAATGGGTTCCCTCTTCTTGGCAAAGGAAATCTAGTCACACTTTTGATCAAGGTGTTCTAAACATTACAACGAGGGCTTTGAGAACATGCATATTTAGCTGTACAATAGTTAAGAATTGCTAAGCTAATTTGCACAAAAGCTGCCTTCACAGCTCCTTGGGTTACATGGAGTCTGGTTTCCTTGGTTCAATTAGCAAGATTGTATGTGAATAGCTATTTGATACTGTTCTACAGACTCATGTTAAGTTGCAATTGAAATCGTGGGGTAAACTCATACTGTTCTACAAGTGCACATTTACTTGTAAATTTCTTTAGTGCTAAGTAATGTATACCTTTTAAAATGGGAGAATCAAAAGTCAATGGTAATTACCTCATTTACTTGAAAATAGGTGCCATTGAGTGGAAAGCTTCCCCGCATTGCTGTTCTGCATGGTATCTGCATGTGACATTCAGTATGAAAATGCAGTCATCATTTTTTTTCTCTCAATTTCATTCATGGTTATGGTCTATTTTCCACTAAATTAGGTTCACTCACCAATATTGTTCCTCTGACTGTTTGTGAGTTAGCTTCTCTAATGCTATTGCATGAAAAGCATGACTTGTCATTGCATAACTTATCTGATTCCCCAGAATGACAATGTTGATCTGGTGGTTGAATTGTGTTTGCAGTTTCACCTAGTAATCAGATGTCATTTAGCAATTATACAAGCAGGATGAGGGCAGGGGCGAAACTTGAAATATTAGTTTGGGAGGCAAAAACTTTACAGTTATATTGGGGAGATGAATCTGGTTAAGAGTGCTGTAAAATGCAGTAGTTTGTGGGTTGAAATAAAAATACCTGATTTGTTTTTTTTTTTTTCTAAAGCAGAGAGCAGTGGCAATAGCCCACACTTTCCAGCACAGATCTGCCTCAGGATGAGGTCATTCTTTGTGCAAGGTTGGACAGTGCATTAGATTAATAAATTGACCTTACTCATCTTTAGTTTCATATGATATGTTGCTATGCCATGTGTTAACATACTGTAAAAATGACTTTGTAGATCATTTATAGCACAACTAAACAGGGTATGGTACTCAGTGGTTTGATTTTTCTTGCATATGGAGCATTTTTCTAGCTTCAAAGCAATACTCATGTAAGCATAAATATGGTATGCACCTGGTGTCCATATTGCTAGAAGGTAGGGACTGGGATCGTCACGTTCTCTTTTATCCATCTGCAAATTTTCCAACTGGTCAGTGAGAAAGCTTTAAATAGGATTGGGTATATCAATGATAGAGGAAACTAACCCGTTTCAAGAGAGGATGAGAATCTGGAAGTTCATACCTACATCACAAGAGAAATGTTAGAGGTGTGTAATTCAGGATTTCTCCTTTCTCAGCATGCTTAATTTGTAACTTCCCCAAATTTCCCAAGTAAGCTATTCCCAAGTATCTAATCACGATGTATGTAAATTTTTTTTTTTCAAAATGATATATGTAAAGCTAATGATGCGATTTAAAGAATCATGCTAAAAGGCTTGCTCGAGTTTGTCAACCCGTGCGGAGTGTTTCCTTTGCGATGTGCTTATTGTTTATGGTGAAGATTTTCACTTACACTTGGTGTTCCGTCCGTAGCTTACTGATATTCTTCAATTTTGGAGTAGGAATGGAGGCAGCTTCTGGATTCAAAGCAACCAATGCCTTGGACATGTCACATTCTTGGAGTTCCATGTTTGCTTGCATGTAATTTTGTATGTTCTCTGTTAACTCTTCCATGTTGAGCTTTATTGTTGGTATTTCATTGGGATCCTCGTAGAGTATGTCCTCTATATCACTTTCTATTACTTCTATGGGTTCTTGTTCAGGTGTTGCTGGCTCCTCAATAATAGGTACACAGATAACTGTATTAGACCCTCCTTTGCTCAGTGACCTTTCCTCTGGTGGTGGTAATGGCATGGGATCAATGACTATGCCGGGGCTTTTCTCTGTTGTTATCGGAACTGCTGAAGTAACTAAACTCTTATCTTCTGGGCCTGGCAATGCAAGCCTTGCACTGTATGACAGGTCAAACGTTTAGCTTCATTTTTCAAAATATACATTTTGTACATGTTTTAAAATTATATGGTTTGGTTCTTCTCAAAAAAAAAAAAAAAAAAAGTTTGGTTGGTTTTGTCTTTTGTTTAACTAAAGTGGTTGTTTTGGGATGGAAGGGGGTAAATCTGTTTTTATATCAAAACCATGTATTGTCTAGTTTATGTCTACATCATGCCTGATTATATGACTTTGTGAACTACTTTTTCTAAAGGTGAAGTAGAAATATGAACCCACGTGCATTTAACAAATTGGAACTGAATTATTGTTATTATAGGTGTGCAAATATGAGCTTCAAATAATAGAGATGTCCATTCTGCACATATTAGAATTTCAAATTTTGTTATGATCAGTTTGTTAGTAGGTTAAAAATAGATGGGCAAACCTTGCAAAAGCACTAGCAAAGTGTCTGCACTCTGCTCGCATTGGACAAGCATTGCAATTTGGCCTACTTTTCGTACAAAATACCTGCATAAAGTGATCAAATTATTAAGGATTTTGAATGTGGAAGCAAAAGTTAAATTTTTTTAATGTACCTTGCCGAATGTAATCATCTGGTAATGTAATTCATACCTGTAATCAGATTGAAGAAATGAATATCAACAAAGACTATTAGTGAATCAAATAGCATTTCTAATACATGAATCTTAGAATGCTATTTATAATGAACAAATGATGGCTTTAAAGGGAAGTTGTCATTACAATGTTCGTTGATCAAGTTTGCACAATCTTGGCCATAGGTACTTTTGAATTGATTCTAGTACTGGGTACCTAGAGAGAGAGTCTCATTAGATGGTATGTCAATGAAAAAAAAAAAAATTTAAGCCAGTTTGTTGCAAATAAGTACTTACAGTTCTAGCAAGTGTAATTGAAGTGACTCTGGTAGTGGTTGAAGAGGAACCCATCCTAATCGAACTGCTATCCGTCCAACATTTGTATCAACCTTTATGAAAATATAATATAAATGCATTATGTTGATTGTAAAATTTTACTGCATACTTAAGTTGCCCTGCATCTGTAATTCATATATTTAACTTACTGGAAAAGCAAGATGATGAAGTGTTAAAAGCCGCACACATTCAACACTTTTCAACCCCAACCCCCTTATGCTTAGCAAATAATCCCTGCAGAATAGCATTATCGGGAATATAAGAATATGAACGATGCAAATTGAGTTGGCTAAGTCATGTGATTATAATTTTATTTTAATCAGTGCAGTAGCTTCAACATTTTAGAAGGGACTCCATATGTCTTACTTTGCTTTCTCAGGAGGGACGTCTCTTAGCCATTCTAGGTCAATGCTCCCATGTTCTTGAACCATTCGGTTAAGGAAATCCTGCAGTATCATGCAATTGTTAATATATTGTGGATAGTTGGATCTGTCACTTGATGCATGTTGGGAAGTAAATCCCCCCACTGGAGAATAAATAAAATGTGCAAGGGACTTATAATGGAATGAGCATTGGACTAAGCACAAACCAATTAGTTTTGTACAAGATGGGTTTCGATGATCATCCCTTATAAGTCCACATTTGCAGGCCCATGGACTTTAACAGCAGAATCTGTTGTATATGGGGATTGAATTTGGTTAATTTACCTGGATTCGGTTAGCCAGCATGTTGTTCATCCCTCTTTCCTTGATAGCATCAGCTATCACATGGGCACTAACACGTCTCATTGCTTCATAGTCAAGGGAGTCCATCGTATCTTGCCTTCTTTCTTTCATTTTACTTTTTGCTTGTGCTTCCTTCCTTAGACTGTCCCAGTCTATTGCATCTTTTTTCTTACTCTCAGCATTCGCTTTTTTCGTTTTCAAATTTGCTCCTATGTTTGCTTTTTTAGTGGAATGTGCTTGCTCCAAATTTGTTTCTATAATTTTATGTTCAGAGTCTCTTTGTTTATCCGATGAAGTGATTCTTTCTTCAATATCAAAAACTTTTCCTGTGTGCACAGTGACATTTGAGATATGCTGCTTGTAACTGCTCTGCTGGTTAGGTTGTGGTTGTGAATCATAAAGAGTTACATGCTTGGCTGTTGACATGCTGTCCAGTTGGAGGTTCATGTTTATCTTGTGCACTTGACAGTCATGGTAAGTTCCAGCACTGCATTGTTGCCACATCACTTGCTTGCTTAGGAAAGCATGTGGGTCCACTGTTGGAGTTTTTTGATGCCTTAGTGTCACTGAGCTGGATTGCTTTGCTGTGTTTTTTTCTATATCTTCTGTCCTTTGTGCAACCATTTTGCTTGTGCAGCTCGCATCTTTCTCCTCGCTAAATCTGGAGACACTCGAGGGCCAAGAAGATATGCTTTCATCGCCGCACAACTCTGCACTTTCTACATCTACTACTTCTGATCGTGCACTTCTGTACAATCTACAGTTGCTGGAAGGAATCTGCGGAATTTGCATCTGAGAATGGGTGTAATTGAGTTGCTGGTGAACTGTTGAAGAGCCTTTCATTCTTCCATCTAAGCTTTCCGATCTCTGCCGCTGCTGACGGGTTTCTAAATCCTCTGGTTCCTTGCATTCATGCCTGGGCTTCTCATCCAACAATGATCTCCCAGTGACACAACTATAGAACTCTTCAAACAAGGTAGTGTGCTCTATCTGTGGGAGATTTGTTGAAAATGTTCTGAGGTTCTTACTATGATTGCTTCCATTTGCAGGATCTGCTTCTGTGTTTGAGCTCGAGTAGGATCTCACACCGCCGTTTTGGATGACAGAGGAATCAAAAGAATCTTGTGATGACAAGACTTCTTCTGGGCTTTGACTTGGTGCCTCTATTACGTTGATTCTTTCTGTCCATGAAGTCTCACAGTCTCTTTGGTTCTCTGTTGATTCACATGATGCAATAGAATTCTGATTGTAACATAGATTACATGTTGAATTCTCATGCCATTTGATTGTGTCATTTGGGTTTGGCATGCAGGCATCTGGTTCTTCTACGAGTACTCTTTTGCCATCACTCTTACAATTTCTGTTTCTTGTTTCCTCAAGAGGAAATTTTGCTGCTAGAGACATGAAGGCAGAGCTGCATGGTAGACAAGTAATTGAAGAGATTAAGTTTGTTGTATTGTTTCCATGTGGTAGCCTATCTTGTTTGAAACTAAGGGGCATTTGGGAACAAATGAATTCTACAAAATTTTGTGGAATTCATTTGTTAATCCACTTTGTCATGTTTGGAAGACAAAAAATTTGATTTGAATTTTAAGTTGGTCATTTCAACTTATTAGGGATTCATTTACGAATGAATTCTAAAAATCCTAAGTTATTAATTCCAGAGGAGGTAAGACATTCTTGGATTTACCTCGAAAGATGGTCCGATACATTTTGCGTTAGGAACACTCCTATTACTGAATCAACAACCGAGCCTTTCCATTTTGAGAAGCGCCTATCTCCTGCAAAGAGTTGTTGCATTCAGAAATGAAGGTTAGTTTACTGTTTCTCTTATTCGTTTTTGGAACTAGCTTGACAGAATAGTATTCATTTATTAATGGTGAATTGCTAGTTGAAACTATTGGAAAAAAGTTACCTAGATACATAAATAAAAAATCGAAATGCATTTGTCAACTGTTGTAAAACAAAAATACAGTTCAATTTCCTTTAGACTTGTATGTACATGGAATATGGGTGCACTTAATTTTTTCGGATATTTTTTAATTTATATTTACCTTGTACCAGATGCATCCTAGCAATGAATGAATCTGCCCGTCCGCGGAAAACTCTCCTCTCTTCATCCCACCACCGTTGCTTCTCCTCATCTGTTCCTTCAGGGTCTTCAGTTCTTTCCCACATCAAGAGTCTCCATACTCTCTCAGTCTCTGGGTCCAGGTCTACTTTAGGCTTCACCTTCTTCTTGGTAGGTTCCTGATACGGAACAAGCGTGTTGCCTCCATCGTACAGCACAAGTGCATTTTGCTCTCTGTTGCCCTTTTCATTGAGACTGAGACCCTCCATTCTACATATAATTTCCTCCACTGTTGCTGGGAATTTCTGCTTCACTGGCCGCCCTGCGTTAGGATAAAAACTTTTGCTTTTTAATACAGGTAATTGAATATGTTGGTATTGCAAAGTTTATTGAGGTTATACAAATATGATAAAGAGTCTTTTAACATGCACCATACCTCTTCTCTTTGCAGGCAATTGTGGATCTTTCACGACTTCTGTCTGTTCTTGCAACTTCCTCAACCTTCTGGATGGAACTGACACAGTTTCACTGGGTCCAGTTTCCCGCTTTCCAGACAATTCTGCATTGTGTACATTAAGTTGCAGGTGGTTCCTAGGTTGAGGAGTTGTTACGGGCGGAGTTTGTTGGAGCATGTTGTTCCGAAGTGTGGCAAGGGAGGAAAGATTCTGGACCCTGGTGGATTTGTTGGCCTCTTCTATCCTATCTATGCCCAAATTTTGTGCTGGCAATGAATGCTGCATTGGCAATGGCAAACCTAGTGTAGAAGCCAATAGTTGACTGAAAAAGTCATCACCCACTTTGGACCCTGTATTTTCTATTCTCTTTAGAGGGTATGAGGAACTGATCGGTGTTGCATTATTGCTGCTCGTGGTTGACCCTGAATGGTTAATAGCTGCGACATTGGGGGGAAAGCTACTTCTGTTTGCGGGGGTTTCGTTTTCAACTTTCTTTTTCTTGTGTGTCTCTGAACAAACTGTACCAGACATTTCATACAAGCGGTAATCTGTATGAGACGTCTCTTGGCATAGTAACTTGTTGGGCATGCTTGCAGTGTAGTGGCCCTTCTGTTCAGCATCACAAGAATCTCTCTTGTGTCCCCTGCTTTCAGTTAAATGAGGAGAAACCTTTGGAATTGATTGAGGTGTATTCTGAGGCATAATTTGTCCAGGTCCCTCGAGGCTTCTGCAATTAGTTGTAGATGGAAAGGGGATCTGGCCAATTCCTAAATCAACTCCGCTAGTTCCCGGGCTGTCGAAGATCAATGCTCTTCTACATGATGGTGCTGGAGTTCTAGAACTAAAATCCATAGCCTCACCTGCGCAATTTGCTTTCTGGGTTTCTGGTTCAGCCATGGAGTTTTTGCGCGTGTATTTTCTCTTCTCCTTTGGTTTCTTCTCTGAACCAGCAGTTTCGCCAACAGAATCTGGCTGTTGATTATCCGACTCATGCTGGTTTTTCCGCACATACTTCCTTTTTCCAGTTGCTTTGTTGGGATCAGCTGCAGCCTTGGGTGTCCTTTTTGGTTTCCCTTCTACAATTACTTTAGGCCTATGCTTCTTTCGTTTTGGTGGTTTCTGCTCTGGTGTTTGGTTCAGGTCGATAACTTGGTCGCTTCCCTTCTCGGAATCCTTTGGCTCTTCAAGTGGTGCAGAAATGACAGCAGACGACGAGTCCACAATTTCGTTACAGCTTTTCTCCTTTGGGACATTCTCCATGGTTATGACCAAATCATGTAAATTTCTGTATGGGGAATTTACTGTTGCAGATAGCTGGTTCTGGTTCAACCTTTTGGGCTGCTGTGGTGTGCCTGGTGCAAACTGATATGAATTGGGAACTGCTGATGTTGTGGCAGCTTCCATGCACGGCATTGAATTAAGGTTATAGTTATTCCGAGGAACTGGACCTGCATCTGTGGAGGGTGCAAAAGAAATCCTTGAGGGAAAAAAGAATAATATAATGGAACTTTACAGGTTCGAGTTAATAGGGGAGAGGGATTTATGTATTGAATCCATGACCTATGGTTCTAGGTGGGGAATGTTTACCTATTATGTAACGAATACAATTTAAGGGTGCCTTTGGAACAATTGAATTACATAAAATTTTGTAAATTCATTTGTAGGCCAACCTTGTTATGTTTGGAAGACAAAATTTGAAGTTTAAATTAGTGATTTGAAAGACAATTGTAAGCCCTTTTGATTAGAAATTAATTTACAAATGAATTTTATAAATCTTAATTCATTCATTCCAAAGTGAGAGCAAGGAAACTATTGTTTTTCTCACTAATGGATTTATTTGTATTGCCCTCTGGATTTTATTTTCTACTCTTCTATCCCACTGACGGATTTGCAGCAGACAAAAAAAAAAGAATTCTACAGCAAAAATCTAAAATAGCCTGTTACAGCTTAATTTTTTTTTTCTTCAGTGTTGTCTAATCTAATATATGTGACATGATTCATCTAGGATCTAATGCTGTGTATATATAACATCAATTTACTATTCTGTTTTCTATTACTAATATCATTAGAATAAGTGCTTCTCAGAAATCAAATTAATTTTTGTAACAATTTATTTAATTGGAAAAAGTAAAGAGAGAAGAGAATCACTTACACTGAGCCTGAGGTAGCTGATACAAATTATTGTTGTGTGTGTTCAAGAATGGAAATTGGTTGGCAAACAAGAATTCTGCTGACATATTTAACTGAGAGTTTAACATAGGTCTGAAAGGTGTGTTTGACATGTTCACACTTCTGTTTACGCCTCTGTTTGGATAAGAAAATGGAGATCCACCGTTCATCATAGCCGATAGGCCTGTGTTCTGAATCAGACCATTATTTCTCATTGCCTGAGCATATGACCCTGCAATCTGGTTTATCATTCCATTTCCACTCAATTGGCCTAAATGTGGAGCTCCACTGCCACAATTTGGCATTTGTTGTTGTAAACTACCAATTGGAAACCCAGCTAATTCTTGCAAATTTCCTATGCCCAATTCTAACTCACTTGGTATCGAATTAGATCTTGCTGCAATCGGAATTCCTTGTCCTAAATTCATACTTGGATCCATTCTGCTTAATTATTTGTTTCTACTTCTAATTTTCTGGGAGTATTAAAAAAAAAAATAATAACTTTCAAGATTGAATCAAAATCTGTTAACCAAAAAATTGGCTGAATGTCTCCTGCAAAAACCCCAATACATATTCCACTGTCAATAACCAAAACTATACCTAAAAAAGCAAAATACCAAATAAAACTGAAAAAATGGGATAAACATGAAAATTTTTTAAAAATGTAAAATTGAAAGCAAACCCAGGTAAAGATATCAAATTTGGAAACTTATAATGACGAGTGCCAGAGTTGGAACACGTTGAAGCCCCTCTGGGGGAGATGCCAATTTTTTCATATTTTTAAACTGAACTTCTTCAAGGCTTTTAAGGCACTGCAATCCGCATTCACTCTCTTCATCTGAGAAATCCGGATTGTGTATGAGGAGAAGCTTAAGGGAGGTTAGATGTTGTATAGCAGAGGGCAGAGTTTTCATGCCTGTGCAATCAATAATTTCTAAATGTTCGAGGGAAGTGAGATTTTGCACTCGTCATTATAAGTTGTAGGAAAACACAAAATAAAACATTTGAATTATAAATGCAGGATACTGTTTCCCTGATATTTCTCAAAAACTAATTAAACCATCCAGCTAGCTATTAATATTAAAACCTGTAGTTAAGAAAAAAAGAAACCAACAAGCATAGAAAGAATCAACATTTTACAAAACAAGATTAGCTGAATCTGCATGAATTGATTAAATTCTAATCAGTTTTTCATTATTTTCATAAACCCATTAAAAACTATTACTAAAGTAACCAAAATAATTTTTCTTTCGATATGAAAAGAAGAAATGTAATCACTGTGTTTGGTATTTTTTGGGGGTTAATACCCAATACCAATTAAGAAAAACAGAAAAAGAAGAAGAAGAAATTAAAAGAAAATAGCAAAATAAGATGCTTATTTACAGCTTAACTCACCGATCTGTCACTGAGTCTGTTGAATATCCTCTAACGAGTCAATGCCGGAAAAACCCAGTCAGTCTACTCTACAAGAGATGAAAGAGAAGAGGAAGAATAGAACGAAAGTATAGAAAATAAGAAAACAGAAACCAAATATTGCTTTAATATATAGTATACATTTAATTTTTTATATTATTTTCTTTTCACAAAATTACATGCATTTCTTTGGGCACCCTCTTTATAATTTGGGCACTTCTGGTCCCACTTTTTTCACTTTCTTATTCTCACTCTCTTTTTTTTTTTTTTTTGAATTTCTTACTCTCTCCCGCCTCCATTCCCATAATTATTATTTATTTATAAATATTATTCCGTCCGTTCCGTTTAATTGACGTAAATATTTAAAAGACGATTTTTATATTTAATATTCCCTCCATTTCATTTTCAAATATTTTTAATTATAAAAAGAATTATATAATATATTCAAAAAAAATCTAAATTTAATTTTGATAAATAAAATATTTCTAATATAAATTATAAAAATAAAATATTTTTGATAATAATGTTAAAAATCAATATAAAATAAAAAATTACAATTATTATTATGTAATTTAATTCCAAAATCGTTTAACAAAAACCAGAATTAGGGTTTCTTGTATAACACTTTCTCTCTATATATATATTTAAATACCTTTTTAAGCCAATTGTAAGTTATTACTAGTATTATTATTATATATTGTAGGTTACTATTTGCCAGGTGCCCTTTTCCAAACAAATATAACTTGCCATCTATGACAATTTTTGTTTAATGCATTTTATTTATAAATTGTTTTAATTATATTTAAAAATTTTATTGTATAAATATTAAAACATTATTAAACAACATAAGATTACTAAAATATTTATAATTCAATCAAACATTACTTTTTAATTTTTTCATATCATTTATAATTAAAGAGGAAATATATTATATACATAAAAATAAAAATTATAAGGTTAAATAATTCTAAACTTAAATAAATAAATTATGTTATTTAAATATTTGAAAAATACAAAAATGACACTTATTTATGAAATGGTGGAGCAATTACTAACTCAATATTTATGGCACTCAAAAACTAAGGTTTCTTATATTTCTTCAGCTCTTTATTCAAATATAATTGACTCATTTGTAAGTTCTTTATCTTGTATGTTATTTTTTTCTATTTTTATAACAAAAATAAGTGAAAATATAACTTTAATATACCATCCATTTATTTTTTTTAATAAAATTGAATACATTATCTTTGTGACAATTTTTTTTCAAGAAATAAAGAAAAATATATATAAATTTTAATTCTATAATATTTATAAAATGAAAATATTTTTTGCATTAAATGAAGATCAAAGTTTTTAATTATTCTTTTAGTGTTTATAAAAGTGTAAATAGACATTTAAAATGGAATTGAGGGAGAGAATATTTTTTAAACTAATTAAATACTACTTCCATTAATTTATATATAGTAACTAAATGTGACATTTATTGATCAATGAAGTTAATGAATTATTAAGAAAATGTAAATGATAAAATTAGGACGCTATTTTCAAAGTAGATTTTATTAATTTTATATATTTTTTTATAAACCGAAACAAACTTAAAAATAATAGCAATTTAAAAAAATAAATATTTAATTATAAATATTTTTTGAAATTTTTTCGATAATATCTATTGATACGTTACATTTGTATTGTATTTTTGGTGAATTAATATAGACCAAAAGTTCAAGAATTATATTATATATCATAGGGTTATTTTTTTTAAAAGGAAATCTAATAGGGTTATTATGGTAATATTGATTAGTTTCATTACCAAACTAGTTGAGAAAAATAGTACTTTGCTTGTAACGCGTGTTTGGTATTTTATGCATGACCTAAACACGTGACACTTGTACTATTAAATAAAAAAGTTTACCGATTTTCCTTGCCTTGTATTCTGTGCCAAAACTAGCATGGGAGTGCCCATATCCTAAAATTTAACCTTTTTATAATTAATTGCCGCCAGTGCGTGCGACTATCAAATCTGCATGAAATCTACGTATTGTATACAGATATTCGATCACTGAACTATTAATTTAATAATAAAATATTAATTTTTTATTTAGTGACATTCAATCCATAAAGTGGTACTTTGTTTTTAATGCAATTCACTTTCTAGAAGTGTTGTTATATGTCCATTCTATCACTAATCATTTTAAAGCACATCTTTCTTTTCAATATTCTTTTAAAACGCACCACAAATTTCATAAAACTCATTCCTAAAAAACATAAAATAAGACTCCAATCATATATTTAAGTATAAAATTTAATTAAATTTTTAAAAATTAAATTTAAATTATACAATTATATTTTTAATAAAATAAAAAATAAATAATTTGTAGTCCAATTAAATAATTGTGTATAGCTATTAAAGTAATTAATCTTAATTATCAAATAACGTAAAGATTTTGCTAATTCATCAGTATTTATTAGACGCGGTGGAGTAAGTTGCGTGTACGTAAAATATACTTGTTGCGGTGGAATAAATTGCGCGTATGTAAGATGTTTGTTGGATTGACTGTCATTTACCTCGTGAATTCAATTTGGCATTATTAGCTAAGCAGGTACTGTATTACTTAATTTGGTTGACGTTATTCAGAAAACCGATTCTGGCATTACTTATTTTAGTCGATATTACTTGCGTAAGAAACCTGATATCATTGACGTAGGCACCAGCGTTACAAACTTACAATTTAGTTTGATACATTGTATCGAAAAATATTTTCCTAATAAAAAAAATACGAGACATTAAAAAAATAAAAAATTAGCTAAAAAAAATAGCATACAAATTCATTGTTGATTGGTAGCTAATTACGAATTAGTTACCAAATACATAGCAAATTTGCCACCTGTATTTTTTTTTAGAATTTTTATTTTATGGTTGATTCATTACTATTTTTATCTTAATCATGTTTAACCTAATGATTAGTATATTATATTGTGACCTGTTAATCACAAATTTAAATTCTAATTAGAGTATATTTATAAAAAAGGATTACTCATTATTATGCGACTATAAATTTAATTTTTTTTTAATTGAAAAAATATATCATCTTAACAAGACAATCTTAAACAAACTCTTGAAATGAAATTGTAAGTCTAAACTTTATTGATTTTACCAATTCATGAATAGATTGTTGTAACAATAAAAAATTGACAGTTTTGGTTTCTCCACACTATTTGGCATCATAAGCAAACAATTTCCAACATCACTTAAATATATAATACTTCTTATGAATTGTATTATTTATTATTTATTTATGCTTTTCTCATTTTTTATTTGGAATGATGTTTTTATTTTGCTGGATAAATTTGATGCACACCAAAATACTATAATTTAGCAATAAATTTATTAGCAGCTTAATCCCTTTTTATTGAAAACAAAATAAAGTTTGTTTGATCAAGCTACAAATTGTTTATTATCATATTAAGAAAACTAGAAATTATTTTTTCTAAGAATTTGAAATATTACGTGTTGTCTTAGTAATAATAATGAGTAGTGATAATTAAGCTGCTAATTAGAAAGAAGTAAAAAAAGTAAAAACCTAGCATCTCTTTTTTTCTCTTCTCATTTTTGGGATGTTGTTGGCTTCTCTAGTCAATAACAGCTGCTTTAATCGTTATTTGTTTATTTATTTAGCAAATAATTTCAAATCTTAGATTTGATATTTTTCATAAAATTTTAGTTTTCTTCTTATATAGAAGAGATGATGTAATATTTTAACTATTATTTAAACAATGTTATAGAGCTGTAGATGCTAAAATTTTGCCTACAAAATATAGTTTTCAATAAGTATTGTTTTGTTGACCTAATAAAAGTTTTTATAGAAAGAAAATTTTTTCGGGCATCTTACAAAAATAGTAAAAACATATATAGGAGAGTGTATTGTTAGGTAATTAGAGACATGTTCAATGGTGTATTTCACATGATTGAGCTTTTGGGATTATATTTAAATGTTGTTGTCAGTTAAATAGATCCGATTTTTATTTTAAATTTTGAAGTAAACACTTTTTTTTTAATTTTAATTTGGAAAATGAATTTATTATAAAATTAATATTAAAAAAAATATTTAGTCAATGTTGTATTGTTATTGTATTAACATAAAAAAAAAATTGAACTGCTTTATAATGTTTTTATACCACTATTTTATAGATATTGTTCAACTACAATTATTATACAGATATTTAGTTAATGTTGTACTAGCATAAAAAAAATATTGAACTACTATTCTAATATTTTTGTACCACTATTATATGGATATTGTTCAACTAAAATTGTTGTACAACTAATGTATAGATTTTGTAACAAAATTGTACAGAGTATGTTTTTCTTATTTTTTTTAACAAATTGTCCAAAAATGCTATTAAAATTTAGTGAGTTCATTTTTTTTTTATTTTTTGTGTTTTGGGTTCGTTTTTCAAATTAAAATAAAAAGTGAGTCTATTTTTATATATATATCCCAATTTAAATGGGTAGAATATATTTAAGTATGAAATATTGATTTAATTTTCTCAATTATTTCTCCTTACACTTTTTATAGGTTATTTAATTTCACTATATCAATATCGATAAATTAATATATGACAGATTATCATGGATCTTAGAGAAAAAAATGTATCTTTCCCCTTTCTATAAATTTATATATTGAAAGAGTGAAGAAAAGAGTTTCTTATATTAATTTAAATGTTATTTTTTAGTATGGGATCATTCAGCAAATAACAAGGCTAAAATGCTTATTTCTTTGAATATATTAACCTTTTGGGTAATTTTTTTTTTTTTTCACTGGTTTATATATCCATCTTAAATGTTGAGTCATTTGGTAATTTCACATGACATTTTTTAGATTTTAATGGTATAAGTTTTGGGTTTGGTCCTTTAAGTCCAATGCCTTATAAGGGTTTTCCTAAATATATGTTTCTGTTATTTTTGACCTATGTTATGAGCAACGACTTATTTTGGCTTGAGAGGATGTTGTGTTACATTGGGATAGAAGGACTAAGGCGAGCATGTTTAAAGTGATTGGCTGAGGGATGAAAGTAAGGTCAGTCTTATGGGGTTATTTTTGGCTGTGAGTGTTCATGGTGGTCTTGCTTGTTCAACATAATACATTTATGGAGTTGGATACCCAACTAGGGAATGATACGCTTAAAATAGTATTGATCAAGAATAAAATAAACTGTCCCTATTATTGAATGGAAGAAGTGTCTTTATAAAGGTGAGGCAATTAGATTTATGGTTTCAACTTCTTTTAACTGAACAAGTACTACATCTTGCAGTTGGAATGCGACTATCCTTGAAGGTCAGAGTAGCCAAGAGACATGAAGCTTCTAAGTTGGAACTATATGTATAGTTCATTCAGTATGTGTTCTAACTTATAGGCCAAATATGCTGTTACTAATGGAGACTTTGATGGGTGGTCATCAAGTTGACGTTGTTCACGAGCGGCTAGGGTCTTGTAGCAAGGTTGAGTTGGTAGGATAATATTGGTTAAGCTGAGCTATAGCTAAGGGTTTCAACTATTTTTATATAGATATTCCTCAATCCGACTATAACCAATGTACTAAAAGTTTATAATTCGTTTACAATAACATAAACAATCTTCTTTGACATTTTTCTTTTTATTTTCTTGGAGTTTGAAGTTATGGTTATAAGGCAAATTCTTGATAGTATTATATATGAATTTTTCATGCATTAAAATATAATACTAAAAATTAAACTGAGGTATATAATGGTTTAACAAGTGAAATATAAGAGTTTATAGTTTACTTATTATTTAATTTAATTCTTTAAGAATGATTTAAAATTGGTGGTGCACAATCAATATATCTTTTCATAAAAGAGGGTATAAAATGTGTGATTGTGTTATGTTCATATGATGTTATCAAACATAGAATTCTTTTTTTTGCTTACTAACAAATTGAATTACTTGCACCCCTTAGACTTTATTGAAGTTTAATTTGGTTGAGTGTTAATGTTTCATCTTTCTCTGCATAGATTAGATTATTTAGGCTTCATATCATAAAATACTAAGCATTTTAGTTTTTAGATAAACTTATGATATGAGTTATTTGTAGTTAAACTTTTATTTATTGCATCAATATGAGAACAAATTTAAATATTGAAACTTGAGTAGTTGGACTATTATGAGGTGGCTGTATGCCGCTTGTGAAATCTCATATTAGATATTGGTGAAATTTGATATGATATATAAGTTAGACTATCTAACTATTTAGTTAATTTAGTTAACTATCATAACACCACTTACGGTCCGGGAATAATGAAGAAAAAATATGTCAATCATATGGTATGCACGGAGAAGTTAGTTAAAATGGCATCTAAAAAGAAAATATAAGAAACAAATAATTAAAGCTACTGTTTATGAAAATAAAAAGTTTATATAACCAGTTTTAGTTCAACGCAATCAATGAATACTTCTAATGCAACATAAAAAAGAAATAAACAAAATGAAAATCACATGGATTTTAAAGAATATATAACATACTGTTCTTAACTTTTGAAATTAGGTTTATGTATTATACTAGGTTTATTTACAAAAAAATATTGAATTTCAAACTGTTACCGAAATTTAAACTGTGAACAACAGAAGGATATTACGCAATTTTGACCTGCGAAACTAATAGCTACGCATGTCTAAGATGTGAAACAAGCATACTTTCGCAAATTGAACTTGCGAAAGAAGAGTTAATCAACTGTTAAGGGTTTATTAGTGTTAATAACCAATAGCTAAGGACACATGGCGAGATTAATTGCCAACTAACTTTCTCAATTACAGAATGCAAAACAAGAAGGAACCACGGGTCAAAGCATGGACGCGTGGCGGCATGGGCGAAAGAGCCAGCGAATAAGCGCTCGACAGCTGCAGTAAACACGTCTGGGCTCAGTTTCGCAAGATAAACTTGCGTAAGTGGACTTTCGCATATTGTGAGGTGGAGCTACGCATTTCAGCAAGCAATTCGTACCCATTCTCATAACTTTCCAAGAAAATTCCAAAAGTTTGAAAGAGTGAGAGAGAAACCGGAGGCGGCTAATTTCAACAGAATCAGAGGAATATTCGACATTCGAGATAGAGGTATATACTATTTACTGTATATTTTTTTAATTAATTTGTTAAAAAATTGTTAAATATCCATAATTTGTAATATTAGGCAGTAGTACTGTTAGTCAAATTTAATGATATAACGTGTTTGGTATAAATGAATTACACGTACGTAGAGTTCAGGATTGGAGTTCTCGCATTTTATAAAAATTAATTTAGTCCGGTACTTTTTTAATCGTTAGGGGTATATATACGTAACAATATTAAAAAAATATATGCATAATTTTTTTATGATATTATTAATAAAATTTTAAATTATTAATATTTTGAGAAATTAATTTAATATTATTAAATTAATAAATAATAATTTATTTAATATTTTAAAATTTAGTATCCACATTATATGAATTTAACATAAAATGCAAATTAATAAGATTAATTTAATAATTATAAAAATATTCAAATTAATTATTAAATTTTTAAAATTATTATTATTATTATTATTATTATTATTATTATTATTATTATTATTATTATTATTAATAATTTGCATAAAAATTAATAATATGTGTAGTAAAATTACAGTTGTTGAATAATGTATTTAATATTAATATAATTACATAATTTTATAATATTTTTAAAAACAAATTTAATATAAATGAATTAGTAGTAAATAAAATTATATGTAATAAACAGTTGCGAAAATTACGTGCAGTGATAGAGAGAGGTTCTTCTTCCAGTTCTCAACAGAAGAGGGTTTTAGAGCAGGGACAGACACTAGGTGATCTTCTGTTCCTACAGACGGAGCACCGGTCGTATGTCGTATTTCGAGGGGACGATAGGTACGATCAGACCCTCAGTTAGGGGTGAGCATTTCGGTTAACTGAACCGAACCAATTGGTTTTCGGTTAACCGAACTCTCTCAATTAGTAACCGAAAACCGAAACCGAATATTTTTCAATTAACCGAAAACCGAAACCGAAATTTTTCGGTTAATCGAAAATAACCGATTGGTTAACTAAAATTTTTTTAAACCTGTTGTAAAAAGGACAATAAAATTGGTTAACCGAATCAAAAACCGAATCCGAAATCAAAAACTAAAAAAAAAATTGTAAACCAGTTATAAACCTATGTTTCAACCAGTTTTTAACATGTTTGTCAACCAATTTTTAACCTATTTTGCAATATGTTTTCAATACAAAATTAACACTATTTCATAATAATTTA
>CANUEY010210107.1:0-11372 GCA_948099555.1 Croton setiger
ATATTTTATGAAATTAAATAATTTATTACTAATATTGTATGAAATTTATTATGCATTTATAAAAATAATATTTTATTTATTAAGTTATTAATTTTTAAATATATTATTAAAATTTAAATTACATCAAATTATTAACTAAATATATTAATTAAAATTTTAATTAAGCCCTACATATTACTAATCATAAAAATAATATATTTATTGATTAATTAACTTTCTTTAATTTTTTTTATTCTCAATTACATTAACTTGAACCTATTAATAAATTATTTAATTACATTAATTGATACTTATTACTAATTTAAATAATTTAATAAAATAATTAATTATTACTAATTATATTCATAATAATTTGTTTTAATAAATTTAATTTTTTATTATTACAAATTAAAAACGTGTATAAATCTCTCACTGTGAAAAATAAAAATAAAAATGAAAATGGGGGATGAATTTTTATTGTGAAAATGAAGTGGGAAACCACATTTTGCCTTCAAACGAAACCTAACTTTCGCATGATGAACTTGCAAAAGTCCACTTTTGCAAGTTCATCTTGCAAAAGTCCACTTTTACAAGTTCATCTTGCGAAAGTGGATTAAATTTTACACGTGGCGGCCTCTAGTTGCTGGATTACTTTAATTTCCTCTTAACTATTAATTAATCACCTTCATTAACATAGTTTCGCAAATCTAACTTGCGAAAGTGTTTTTCTTTTTCGTAACTAACTGGCGAAACTCTCTCTTTCGCAAGATGAACTTGCGAAAGAAGTATAGTATGTCCACATTTTAAATTTCGTTATTTTTTTTGATAAATAATCCTATTATCAGGTATTTTGTAGTTTTTATTTTAATTATTAAAATTTTTTGTTTATTTGTTTGAAAAACTAACGGATATAAAACAAAATGAGTTTTTTACATTATTAGATCGTCAAGTATTTTTGTTAATTTTTGCTACATGTGCATATGAATGTAAATATAGTTGTAAATGCATTGCCAAAATAATATTATCCATTAATTTTAGTGAAACCATATATATTAAGGATATTCTTGAGTTTTAAAGTCATTTATTGAAGAAGTCTCTGAAGAAATCAATCAAAAAATCTAAAGAAGAAAGGGTAGCTATAATAGTGGTTGTCGAGATCAACCAACTAGCCCGCGATGAAAATAGCCTGAAATCTATCGAAAATCAGATGGCAAACATGATTTTTGTTTTACCGTTGTTCTCGTCAGAATGTCAAGGATGCGGAAATTGTTGCCGAAAAATCAAGGTTGTTGGAAATCAGTCCTAAACTTGTTGGATACCGTTTGTAAACTTGTATTAAAAAATACCCTTTTAATTATTATTTTTTAAAAATTCTATTTTTTTTCCTACTATTTTCCTACTTTTCACTGTTTTAACTTTTTATTTTTGCACAGAACCCAAACAACTAGAGGGTAACGTAGTTGAACGTGATTCCTGAAAAACGAAATCATCATTTCTCTCCGATTTAAAAAGAGAAAGATGAGAAGTAACTAGGTTCAAAATTTTCGAAGAGGAGAAAAATCAAACACCTTGCTTTCAAAATTTTCTTGCGAGTGTCACTGCAAACTCACCAACCAGATGAAATGTCGTTTCATTTCATTTCATAAATGCTAACATGGGCACATTACAGGTTAACAACCCCGCCGAATGATTCTGGTTTTCGCGTAAATCCGAGGTGGGTATTTGCTAAAGGCTTGATTTTTGCATCTGGGTTTGTTAACAAACAATTTTGAATCATGGACAAGGGGAACCAGTATGCTAAAGAACTCGATGTTGCTGTCAGAGTTGTTCATATGGCTTGCTCTCTTTGCCAGAGAGTGCAAGCAGGATTGCTTAATCAAACTACTCATGTTAAGTCTAAGGATGATAATTCTCTTGTTACTATTGCAGGTAATCTTTAATTTTTGGATTTTGCATTTAATGTTTAAATGATGAAAATTTTGCTTCTTTTCGTTTTCTGGGTTTGCTTTGATTTAGGTGTTCCCTTATGCATTTCGAGGGTAATTGGCATTAAATATCCGGCGTTTAACTATAGTTTATTCAAATTTGTTTAATTCTTTGTGCTGATTAATTGTGGGATTGGAAAGGAAATTGTAGTGAAGTAATTGATTTTTTTTAAAATGCTTGATTTGGACTTCTACGGTTAAGTGTAGCTATTTGGCATTTAATCCATTTTAATAATAGGTGGAACTTAAAAAAAGCCAAAATCAACATTCCTACCTTTGAAATAAAATGATCTTGACCTTTCCTTTTGCAATTTGATTTTTCTTTTATGTTTTAGAGAGTGGAAATTTTGAGGGATGCTGCCATTTCCTATTGGTCTTGTGGTCGATAAGTTTCCTTTATCAGTCATCTTTCAGTGTCTCAAATTGTTTATTGAGATAACGATATGCTCAAAATTAGTGTTCTTGTTATTGAGTTGTTGGCGCATGGTATATGCACCTAACTTTTTCTTGGGATTTAGAAAAGTTGAAAGCACACGTTGATGCTCTATGACATTTTGCTAATAGCAGTAAAGGAAAAAAAAGAATCAAAGTATAAGAACTTTCAGCTGATTCCCTTTTATTCATTATTATTTTCATTTTTATTCGAGGTAATATAGTTATACGATGAGAGCTGGAGATAATGTGTCCTTATATGAATATTTGGTGTGCTTAATTAAAGTTCTGTCCTCAGTATGAATTAAAGCTTGATATGTTGTATATCTGATTATATGATATGAGAACTTTAGCCAGCTGATCTGTTGATGATAATATGGATATCAATTATCAAAGATTTATTTTCAAGAATGAGATTTCATAGTTATAAGGTATTATTTTTAAAAAAGAGTCCTTGTAAAATAGATATCAATTTAGATCAAATCCACAAAAAAAGGTATTTTGGCTTGTCAGCCTGAAGAGATCTGCAATTAATATTGTGCAATTTGGTGCTTGAATTGATTGGTAGCTTATCAATATCTGCTGATGTGTTGTTTTGGTAATATAATGCAATAATTGGTTTGGTATATGGAAGAATACATTTAGAAAACGAAATAGCCTTCTGTGCTGCATTTTTGTTTCTTATTTTTCGACTTTAAGACCTTTGATTTCTTGTTTATGCACCTAGTAATATGAAGTATGGATATAATCCTTTAGCTTGGCTTGAGCTGCTATTGAATTATTTAAGTTCTCATTTCTATTCTTTTAGATTATGTATATATTTCTATGCACTAATATGTTAATTCTCTTCATGATCATGTTTAAACAGATTGGAGTGTTCAAGCAACTGTTAGTTGGATTCTTTCAGAATCTTTTAGGGATCAAAATGTACGCATTGTTGCTGAGGAAGATGTCAATGTCCTATCTGAGGCTCACTCAGTGGGTTTGTTGGCAGCTGTAACAAACACTGTGAAGGAAACCTTAGCTGAAGCATCAAAATATGGTTTCCAGAGTCCCAAGAAGGCGCTTGGAGGTGAACAAATTCTTGAGTGTATCAGCCGATGCAACTCTGTTGGTGGTCCCACTGGAAGGCATTGGGTACTCGATCCTGTTGATGGAACATTAGGATTTGTACGTGGAGACCAGTACGCTATAGCTCTAGCCTTGATTGAGAAGGGAAAAGTAGTGGTTGGAGTTCTTGGGTGTCCAAATTACCCTATGAAAAAAGAATTGCTCAATCATAATTATAAGCATTGCCTGAGCATGTCAAAATTGTCTTCTCCCCCTTCTCATACATTAGAGAAAGGATGTGTAATGTATGCACAGAGTGGCAGTGGTGAGGCGTGGATGCAGCCACTAATACATGCAAATAAGTATTTTGAATGGCCAAATTCTGCAGAAAGAATAAGGGTTTCTTCCATTGATGATCCAGAACTAGCAACCTTCTGTGAACCTGTTGAGAAGGCTAATTCAAACCATGCCTTCACAGCTGGGCTTGCTAACAGCATGGGGAGCAAGTATGTTAATTTTTCTTTTCTTTTATTATTGTCCCTCACATATTTGAACTTTTTGTTTCATGAGTTATTCAGTTGAGAGATGGATACTTGAAAAACATGATTTTGATGGAAAAGTTTGAATCTAGTATATTTTGATGGTAAAGTCTAGTGCAATCCTAATCTCCTAGTCCTAGATAAACTTAGCTGGAAAAAATAAGTTTGATGACCTTTTATGAGAATTCCTTATTCTTAATGGAGTGAATCAATTTATCACATTTACAGTAGGCAAAATCGCAGAGGGCTCATAAGTCATAGCAGTTGTAGGAACTTGGCTCAGCTGTCATCCATGCATAGTATAGGATATCTTGAGACGAAGAAAAGAATATTATCGTCCCAAGGTAAAGTCATGGTTCAGAGCCTGTTTCTAAAGTAATTTCTTTATGCATACATTCAATTTGTTTATGCATAGCCTTCTGTGCTGAATTTTGGCTACTACTACTTTTGGATTTAATGGTTAGATTAGAACTCAGGAGCACGAATTTGGTGCCATTTACATTCAAACTGGTTGGATGTGAACTCTGTTTTCATGCTCATCTGTTTGTTCTTGCTCTAATGGCAGAAGACAACCTTGGCGTGTCCATAGTATGGTGAAATATGCAGCCATTGCTCGAGGAGATGCTGAGATTTTTATGAAATTTGCGTCAATTGGGTACAAAGAGAAGATATGGGATCACGCTGCTGGAGTCGTCATTGTAGAAGAGGCTGGTGGTGTGGTAACTGATGCTGGAGGAAGGCTTCTAGACTTCTCAAGGGGGGTGTACTTAGAGGGTCTTTATCGAGGCATAATTGCTTGTTCTGGGGCCTCACTGCATGAGAAACTCATTGGGGCTGTTTATGCTAGCTGGGATTCTTCCAATCTGTGAAAGCTTCTGAATCTTGGTGATGAGATTACTCAACATAATATATATAAATCTCCACAGCGCAATGCCTCCCCATAATTGGTATTTCGCATCGGCTAACACACTCTTTATTTGACATAAAGCTCCCATAATTGGCTCATCTCAAAAAGCACGTTATTTGATTATCTTAGAAGCATGTTAAATTAAAAAAATGTCCATCTAGTCTTTTACTATCTAAACTTTACACTTGTTCTTGGAAAAAAAATGGAAAAATGGAAAAATAGAAAAGAAATAAGCAAATATGGCAATTTGTGGATCCACTTCTGGTGTTAGTCAATATGACTCCCATTTTGTAAAATGGGTATCTTTTATCAGACATTTGTTAATATGCATCATCCCCATTTTATAAGCTAAATCCAATACATCTCATTTCATTTGAGGCTATGAAAATTGTTGACATGCTGCTACAGGCTTAATACAGGAAGACTGAGTTTATAGTTTTGATGTTGAAGAGGGGCTGAGTTGATTCGTTTCGTGGCAGGATACCTATACTGTAAAGAGGAGCAATTATATACTTTCTTTTTTTCTTCTTTTTCATCCATGCTTTTGCTCGAATACTTGTACTGTTTGGATGGGCAAGGCACCTTAATTAAATCTTGATATAGAATTGATTGCTTTGGACATACAAAATATAATTCAGTAATTTAAGGTATTTTCCTTTTTACATTCACTAGAGATCAGTCAATATGTATCTCCACTCACATCATGTACACCTCTCAGTTAGAAGGTAATCCTCCACATTCTTTGACAATTTCCTTTGCAATTTCTTCAACTTTTGATCAAGCAAATTGATCTTCAACCCCTATCTTTTGCTTAAACAGCTTCTCTGCTTCCCTAATAGAAAGAGGGTCAATTTGAATGGTTTTCTGGCAACCCATCCTCCAACTCAACTTCATCGATCGACAAGTTATAATCAGCTTGCAATCATTTACTTGACTTGGAATATTCATCGGTTGACAAGTTATAATCAGTTTGCAATCATTTACTTGACTTGGAATATTCATCGATCGACAAGTTATAATCAGCTTTCAATCATTTACTTGACTTGGAATAAGGGTGATTTCCAATCATAGGGTTAAGTTTTTAAATGTGGACAGAATAGCGTGGTTTATTCAAAATGTAGACGAATGAAGGGTGTTCGCATATAACATATGCGAACTATTAATTTTAATTAATAGTTTGCATTAGTTTTAGCGAACTCCAAGTTCGCATAAAATATATGCGGACATGGAGAGGCGCAGCAGAAGTCAGGAAAAAGTGGACACGTGGCAGAAATGCAGAAAATACACAGAAAACAAGTTCTCATAAGTTTTATGCGAACTTGTATCTGCATAAATCCAGCAACAAAATCCAAAACAACTAAAATGAAATTCAGATTTCATTTTTGTGAGATATACTAAACAGTCTGTATTGTGATAGTAGCAGTGGTTGAAAATGGCGTATAATGCTCTATTTCCGGTAAATATATATTGGAGTTCAACGTTTCCACTGGTGGACGGCGTTATCGGTCTGAATTATAGTCGCGCCGACGCAACAATATGCACCGATGGTCAATTATCTTTCGAGCAGTGTTACGATCGGGTATGTAGAGCATGTCGGGTGGATAAAGCTGTGGTGCGATTGGAATTTACTCTGGTGTGGACAAAATATAACGGCTGTAGACGGTATATAATTTTGGAGAACGACCAGACTATGATTTTTTTATATATGTACGCGTTGAACTGGCCGGAATTGTATGTCAGTGCGAAACAAATTGCCGAAATTGAGAGGGGCACTGTTGCTATTTCTGCACCAGTTGTTGCGGGAGAAAGCAGCGGCACTACACGTGTGATGATGGACCGGGAAGTTACGGAAGAGGCGAACGAGAATGTTGAATTACCGATTTCAATGCCGCTTGAAAGGGAGAACGAGGAGATTGGAGATCTGGCGGAGAAGAATGAGATGTCTGTGTGGACTGGTTCTAATAGTGATGCAGAGTACGTACCATCGGACGACAATACCGAGAATGAGCCTGATCTACCTTCAACGTCGGACCATTTTGTTTACGGTGATATAGGCGATGAAGACCCCGAAGAGGAGATCGTACACAGGATTAAAATGTGGGATGAGAATACGGAGAGCATCGACGCCAGTGTTTATTTCAAAAGCAAGAAGAGTGTGCAGGATGTCGTAGCTGCATGGTCCGTCAAAAGAGATATGACATACCGTACAGTAGAGAGCAGAAAGAAAACATGTGCTGTGGAATATGTAACTCGGGGGCCGAAGTATCCGAGGGAACAAATGCACGGAATATTTTGCTCGTGGACTATAAGAGCGTCTGAGCAGCGAGATTTAGGGATGTGAAGAATGGTTAAATGGGTACAGGAGCACACCGGTGCGGGCGCGGACGTTGGGCGGGAGGACAGAAACATCATCTTGAAGATATTGTCGCTCTTATTATTGCCGCATATTATGAAGGAACCGGAGTACAAGGTGAAACACATTCAAACGGAAGTTCACAATCGGTTTCAGGTACGTTAATGTTGATTAGTGTATGCATTATGTTTGTAAGTAATTTAGTAAATATTTCATTTATTTTCGGGTCTGGACGTACGTATTGTAGATAAGGATGAATTATAAGAAAGCTTGGCACGAGAGGAGAAAAGCGATTGAGGCAGTATTTGGGGCTTGGGAAACCAATTTTAGAGAATTGCCTAGATATTTGGCTGCGGTGAAAGCAACGAATCCAGGCACTGTTGTGCAGTACAAGTTTCGAAGAGGCATCGAGAATAGTGAAAGACGTGTTTTGAGATGTGTATTCTGGGCGTTTGGGCCATCAGTCCAGGGATTCCAAGTGTGTCGGCCGGTGATCTACATTGATGCAACCCACTTTCGCGGTCGTTTAAAGGTAAACTGATAACTGATGTCGCGAAGACGTCTAACAACAATAATCTGCCAGTAGCATTTGCGGTTGTGGATTCTGAGATGACGCACAATTGGAAATGGTTTCTGAAGTATCTGAAATTGAATGTTCTTGGAAATCGTAATACTTGTATTATCTTTGATCGGCATCAGGGTATTATTTCAGTAATGGATAAGATATTAGAGAAATATCCAACTGCTGGAGTTCATAGGTTTTGCATTGAACACGTAAAGGCGAATATGTCATCGTGTTTCAAAGGGGAGGGTTTGAAGAAAATATGTCAGAGTATCGGGACTGAGTTGCAAAAGGGAAAGTATGTTGCTGCATGGCAGAAAATTATTCAGAAAAACGAGGGAGCTCATTTTTATTTGAGAGAAATCGAACCTGAGAAATAAACTCTTTTTGCCGATAGTAGTCGCAGATGGGGAATAACAACGACAACACCGCTGAGAGCTACAACAACGTTCTAAAAGACACTCGTCATCTCCTGATTAGAGCTTTGATCGAGTCGACATTAGAGAAGACTGTGGCAATTTTTTAGCGAGATTTGGCTCAGATTGACAGATGTCAAACAGCATTAGCACCGCATCCACTGAAAAAGCTCACGAAGTATAGGCGGTAGAGGGGGGCCATGGGCCGGTTCGGCCCGCTTGGCCCGACCGAACCGGCCCGTAACCGCCACCAAACCGGTCCGTCGTGAACCGTAACCTAAATCAGCCTATGGCCGGGCCGGTTCAGGTTCGTAAAATTTTCGAACCGTAACCGCTGAGGCCCGTGAACCGGTAGAAAACCGCGCGAACCGGCCAATTGAACCGCCGGTTAACCGAAAAAAAAAATTAAAAATGCAGTAACCGGCGGGCCTAACCGCCGGTTTGAATCGGCGGGCTTGAGTCGTACTTGGGGTAGTGTAATGTTAGGTTGAACCGACGGTTCAACCCTTGGTGTGGAGCGGGCCTGAACATAAGAGGGGAGAAGGACGCGGCCCGGCGGGCCTAACCGCGGGCCCAGCCCGTTGGCTTAGACACAGAGGCGCCTGACACATATGGAGGGGACGACCCGGTGGGCCAAGCCCGTGTGCTGGCCCAAAATTTAAATTAGCTGCACAGTTTTTTTGAGGGAGGAAAAATTGAAATTGTGGACGATTTTAACCCCGTGAATAGTGAAAAATGGGTAGTTTTTGGGGGTAAATTGTGTCCAAAAAAAATTTAGAAATTGCCTATAAATTGGAGGGGGGGTTGGAAAATTTTTTTTTACATTTGCTCACTCTCTACTCTCTCCCACTACCTGAAAAATAATAATTAGTGCTCTCAAAATTAAAAAATTAAGTCGTAACTCTGCCGAAATTTTTTTTTTCCCAAGTAAAAAATTTTTTCCTTCAAATTATTTTTTTCTCCTAACTATATATACATAATACAAACCTTTTTAATTCCAAAAAAAAAAATGTATCAATCCGGATCAAGTGGTGCCGGAGGAAGGGATAAGGAACCGGAAATCCAAGAAGTTGGAGAACGGTTAATCCATGATTTATTTGATTATTCGGTTGATCCAACTAGATCACAAATGTTTATTGGAGGGGTTCCTATTAATTTTCCGACAAATTTTGAAGACTTTACAACCGAGGAATCTCGACAACATTTAGAAGCCGAGATGCCCCATCGCCACCTCCGCCACCATCCCAACAAACACGGTTAACATCTTTATTCTTGAACTATTTAATTTCATTTTACTAATTGCTATGATTAATATATATTTTATTTATATTATTTTTTTTTAATTTTATATTTTTAATTTCTTTATTGTTTACATTGATTTATTTTTTTATTATTATTTTTTCTTTATTTACGTTTATGTTATTTTTTTATTTATTTATTAATTAATGTTTTTTTTCTTATTCTAACAGTTATGTTATTCTTGTCATTTTTTTATTATTTATTTTTTATTATTTATTAATTAATGTTTTTTTTATTCTTACGTTTATTTAATTTTTTTCATTTATTAGTTAATGTTACTTTTATTTATTTATTTACTTTTTTGTTATTTATTTTTGTTATTTATTATTTTTTAAGTAATGTTATTTTTTTCCTTTATTTACATTTATGTTATTAATTTCTTTTTTATTTATTTATTTGTGTACCTTATTTTAATTTTTTCATTCATGTTATTTGTTTTTTTGGAATTTATTATTTACACTTATTATTTGTTTGGAATTTTCAGTCCCGGAATTCATTCCAAAGAAGAAGTTGGGAACCAACGACAATATATTTCTCAAAAGCATACAAGTGACGTACCACAGAATTTCCGGCGGGAGTCCGTCGGAAATTCTGAATACGTCTAAATTTGCAAACACTGCAACGTCCATTATAAGTGGAAAACGGGCGGAGGCTATGGAACGATGAAACGGGACATAGAGCAAAAGCATCCGGCCGAATTTTTTGGCAAAAAAAATCGCAAACACAAATATCCGGGTACGCTTCCTCTAAAAACTCTATTTTTAATTTCAATGATAGAGATTATAAAAAAGGTGTAGCTGAGTTTGTTTGTGTTGAAAAATTGTCTTTTTCATTTGGTGAAAAATGTGGATTCATTAATTTTTTAAAAAAAATGTGTTAACCCACTTGCAAAATCTATTTCTAGAAACACAACTAAAAAAAATGTTTTATCTTTATTTAAAGAAAGGAAGAAAATTTTAATTGGATAATTTGCTGCATTGGAGGGTCATGTCTCTATCTGTTCAGATATTTCGACAGATAATTGGCACAACCACTCCTACATGGGAATTACCGTGCATTATATTGATAATTCTTGGCTTCTACAAAAAAGAATAATCGCCTTTCGTGCTTTTGATGAAAGGCATACTGCTGCAAATATTTATAAAATAATTCATAACATTTTAGATGAATGCAAGCTTGTAAAAAAAATTTTGACAATTTCTTTTGACAATGCTGCATCAAACACTGCATCTATCCACAAACTAAAAGAATTATGTCGACCTAATGTTGGGGGAAAATTTTTTCATATAAGATGTGCATGTCATGTTTTAAATTTGTGTGTGCAAGATTGTTTAAAATTTTTAGAAGTGCATATATCTCCTATAAAAAATGCTATTAAACAACTTTATTCTTATAATAAATTTATGAAAAAATGGTTTAAATTTTGTAGGAATAATAATTTAACTCCTACAAAATTTAAACGTGATGTTGTTCATAGGTGGAATTCCACCTATGAATTATTAGCACAATCCTATGAATATAAGGATGCTTTGTGTGTTTTTTATAATTCGCAAGAAAATCACGAAATTGTTATTTTTCCACATTCATGGGAGATTTGTTCTAAAATTATTAATTTGCTTGAAGTGTTTAATGATGCAACTAAAATTTTTAGCCATATATATAAACCAACATCTCATATTTTTTTGCAATGTATTGTTAATATTGTGGATAGATTGCATATGTTTGAGCATGATATTCAATTAAAAAATTGTGTGAATGTTATGAAAAGTAAATGGTTAAATTATTTTAAAGTTATTCCAAATTTATTTTTGGTTGCTTGTGTGTTTGATCCTAGGGTTAGATTAGATGTA
>CANUEY010210112.1:0-27801 GCA_948099555.1 Croton setiger
AACAGTTCGATTATTAAACTGTTTTTCAAACACCCTCGCGTCGTTTTATATATATATATATATATATATATATATATATATATAAAGAGTGTTCGAAAAACAGTTCGCGAATAGTTATATTCGGTTCGTAAAATATTCGAATTCGAAAATTTGGCTCGAATTCGACTCGTTTAAATTTCAAATACGAATCGAATCGAACACCGAATGAACCTCGAACTGTTTGGTTGATTTAGCCCTAACGTGTAGGAAATACATGCAAGTAAAGGAAAGGTAAGGACAAGAGAAAGAAGACCACAACTTTAACATTAAAAAACAAACACAAAAATGGGTAATCACATCACATTTCAAACATGTTAAGCAAAAAGATTGTCTTGTTTTTATTTTGTGCTTCACATAGAAATGGTTGTCAATCAGAAAGTTCAGAGGGCACTTAAAAAAAAGGTCCTTTGGAGAAGGGTTTGTTGGATGGGCAACCCTACATTTTATTGGTACTATTATTGTTGATAGTGCTCTACCTTGTCACCATTCCATCCCTTAAACCAAAGTCCCATCAAAATTTTGCTTTGCCCCCACAACATGCATTACAATACACTTGTCTACTGCACTACTTTTAAGTAAAAACCATACCTTAATTTCAAAAACCCATTTCATATTTGATTCAATTTCATCTACCCTTTCAACATTTCTACCAGTTCTTTAAGGTTTAATCAAAGATCAGAAGATGGGTTCACACGTGTGACCCATCTATCAAACCTTAACCTGTCAAAGACTTAGGCACACGTTTGGACTACCTGTAATAATTGCAATAATAATTCAAGATGAAATGTACTCTGTAGGTGATATTTTCCACACATCCTAACTTAACATTACATTTCATTTTCTGGCACATGTGAAAATAAGGCTATCAAGCATAAGATTGGACAAGAAAATAAGCAAAAATGTGAACTAGGACATCAAAGAAGCTGCTAGCAAATAAGGTAAGTTTCACATTAATGCAGAAGCCCACCAGAGTAGTTTTCAACGCCTAAAAGACTCACTCACATGGCAACTTGATTGAATTAAGAGTCACATGATCCACCGAAAGGTTTCTAATAATGGGCACAGGAAAAATCATCTCAGTTCTACTCATCAAATTGACTTGTAATTCTAAATAATCAAAATGAACAGCCAAGTTGATAAAGAGACTGTCCTACTAATAAGGGATTGTATGTATTCAATAGCATAAGAAACAATAAATATAGCATCTTCTAATTACAGTAATAGCTTCTTATATATAAAATTTTTTAAGCTAGGATTAGGTAGTAGTGGTAGTGTACTTCCCCCCTTCCCACCTTTGCAAGTGTTTGAAGAGAAAAACTAATATTACAGATGAGAAAATGGTATCTTAACTGGTTAAACTAATAGTTCAGTAGTCCAAAGACCCCACAGATGTTATACCAGTGCTCAAATTTCTTGAGTCTTGCCGGGTTGTGTAGTTGTCACAACTTCCATTTGACAGCCTCTGAATTGGAACTGAATTCAGAAGCTCTAAACCGCGTTTGCCCATTTGCTGCACTTCTTGTGGTGAAAGGATTTTGATGCACCACACACTATTCACAAATTCCCTGGTTTTAAGAAAGTATAGAATATATCAGCTGTGCTAATTGAGATATACAAAGAACAGCATAAATAAAATTATATCGGAACCGTAGCAATTGGGAAGATGCTCATTTTCTCAAAATGATTTTATGACAACAGGTTCTGAAAAATAATAATGTAAGTTCTAAGAAAAATTGAAACTGCAAGAATAGCAAGAACAAGGAAACTCACGGCCAGGGGTCATCACCGAGGAGAAGAACATCATTCTCCCGGTCAACAAATACAAGCTGCCAGCCTGATCTCAGAGGGTCCTCCAGCTGGCCTTCAAGGCCAAACATGCGAGCAAGCTCACTCCGCAACTCATTGTAGCTGCTGAACTTGGTAATGTCTAGTGACCTACCAAAGGACCCTGACTTGTGAACCTGTCAAGAATTACACTATCAGCATTACATTTTGTGAAAAGCAAATCAATCTGCTTACAACTTAAGAATAGATCTACAACCTAAAATATTGAAACAGGATGCACAAAAAACAAATCAGGTAATGAAGAAACCGACTTACCTTAACAAAGGTTCTACTCAGTGGGTTAACTTGGCCCACATTTTCTGGGGACTGCAGAAATCCTGATTCATCAATGCAACTTGAAGGTGTCATTGCAGGATTAAGTGAGAAATCGGAGCCTCCAGTGCTCATATAATTAGAAGACGAGAAAGGTATTGTCGTGGAATCACTATCACTGCCAACGCCCCTCAGACCTGACATTCCATTCTGCATTAGAAGAGATGAGTGCTCTATATTTACACCAAATAGAAGATGGCTCTGGGGATCAGTGCCACCTTGATCTAAAGAACAATCCCTGCCAGGGAAAGGTGGTAAAGAAACAGAATTTGGAGAGATATTTGTCTGAGGGGGCCCTAGTTGCTCTACTTGGGGTAGAACACATTGTGGGGACCCAGAAGAAATAAGAGGTTCAACAGCAGCTCGCTTAGATGGCCAGATAGAAGAAGTAATCAAGGGATTGCTTCTAGGCAAGTTGATCAAATGAGATGATTCATCCTGAGAAAAGGAACCCATGAGACTATGCAAAGGAGAAACACCAGAGCTAGTCACAGGATTCCCATTAGAGTCTGAAAAACTCTGTTGCTGACACAGGGAAGAGATGGCCTGTAAAGGTGGTGACTGAGATTGAGAGGCTGAAGCAAATTGGGATATAGCAGAGACAACATTTGGAATCTGTTGATGATCAACTAATTGCTGTTGTTGCTGCTGCTGCTGCCCAGTTAGAGAGTGCTGGTGCTGCAACTGTTGCTGAAGAAGGTGTGACTGAGTTTGAGACTGAGACTGAGACTGGTGTTGGTTTTCTTGAACACTCTGGAGAAACGCCTGTTGAGGCTGAGACTGCTGCAAAATCTGGGGCTGCATTAAAGCTGCAGTTCTGCTTGGGAGATTAGCATGTTGCTGAAATTGTAGAAGGGAAGTACTCGATGATTTGGAAGCATCTACAGCCCTCATCTCCTGAAGTGCAGCAGCAGCCATAGCTTGGTACATGTCAGGCTGCAAACCAAGCATGGAAGCATCAATCCTTGGTTGCATCCACGGTGTAACTCCCAGTCCCTGAAAGTTCATAGATTGAATTCCACGGTCTCCATCTCCACGTAGCCACATTAGAGGAGAATTCATTCCCAAATCTTCATCCTTGATTCCTACAGCAAGTGAATTGCTTGTCAAGATTTTTTTTTTTTTTTTTTTAAAAAGGATATCAATTAAAGAAAACATGACATATTATCCATAACATGGATTGATGCAGCTAGAAAGGACTCCCAAATACAAGAACTAAAGAAGAAGAATCAGAAAGTCAAAGCCTAGAATTGGACATCAAAGATATGAAAGCAATAAAGCAGGCAGCTGAGAGGCTTACCATGAAAGGAAGGCAATCCAGGTGGCCAAGGTCTCTTAAGCCTTAGAGGGAAAGGAGAAGGATACATTGGAAATGTTGTCAGCGGTTCAATCTCCCATAAAGAAACTCTTGGTTGCCTCTCTCCAGCTGTGGACTCATCCCAGCCAACCTGTATTTATTTGTTCCATGCATTTTAGATGGGCAAGTTACAAGAATCTAGCAAGCCGAATATTTGAACAAAATACACCAAAACACATTCTGCCAGGCAACAATTTATTTAACAGTAAATAACATCACTAGTTGTTCTCAGAATACCTTTACTGAGCGCCAATGTGAATTTGCCCACCTGACAGGATCTAAATCACTTATGCCAGTTATTGTGCCCATGTAGCTAGATGAAAGAACAATTGTCAGACATCAAAATAACAAAGCTGGAAAATCGCCCAGAAATTCATTTACAATGTAATGAGAGACAAAACAATGAGAAGAGAGGAAAACATAACATTTTAATAAACAAAGAAAGTTTTAGATAGAAGCATAAAAATTCCAAACGCTCGTACTAATACACAAATGAATCGTACATAAAGCCTGTTGAAATTAACCAGCTGCAAGTAACAGCATACTTTCAACCAACAAGACAGACATTTGTCACGATATTGGATTTACGTAAAAAATTTTCAGTTTGTTATAACCAACAATCAAGATCATCTTTAATATTTGCAGGGGAAAAGAATTTTCTCAACAAGGGCCCAACTATGAGTAACTGTAAAATTACAATAAATATAAAGGTTTGAGAACCTACCGGCGGACACTAGATTCTTCTGTTTCAAATAGCATTCTAAAGCGCATGCCAACGGAAACTCGAGTATGATAGACTGCTTTAACATACTTGGCCAGTGGTATGACAAATTCTGATGGGCTAGCCCTGAATGAAAGGCAGCAAAAATTTAGATGCAATTAATTAGAACAATAAAAATTTAGACTTACTAATGCTGTGGAATCATTACCTTGGATTGTAAAAAATTGTAAAGCGGCTATTTGTAGCAGCAGCATGAGCTGCTGCAGCAAGAAGACCTAAATGCATGCTGTCACTAGATAAGACAGATGAAGGCATCACAGTTTGAGGACGACTGGCACGTCGGATACCAAGTAACAATTGATTTTTTTCATTCCTGATGCAGTCATACGAATCTCTGTTAGGCGTTCACAATATATAAACTATTTTGCAGTGAATCAACATTTATATATACAAGTTCATTGGCCACACATGCACAGAAATATCAGGGCCAAATGGAATATTTATAAAGGTAGATGGAGGACTATCAGTCAGGTACACCATTCAGGGCCATTTAGACTAAATGAGCTTATGGGATGGTGTACTAGAAGTTCAAACAAAGAGGTCACACTCTACTCTGATGCAAAGAATCATAAGATTGGTGAAAAGAATCAACGTGGGGACTTGACATACCATATAAAAAGTACTGAATCTCCAGCAACAAGTCTTTTAGCACTTACAAACACGCTCCAACCAGTTGTAAGTAGATGCCTTTTGGGCTGGCCTGAATAGGAAAAAGTCAAGGAATAGTAAAATGTCTAGCATTTATGAGGAATTTTTAACTTCATTCTCAGGCAATCTTCGAATTATCATCAACTAAAAATTATACATGTACCCAGCAATACAATGAAGTTGTACCAACAAAGAACAATATGAGATGGATTAAGAACAGTCAAAATAACTCAACATTCCATTATCCAAAGTTCGGATAGCTAAATAAGCTTTAAGATGTTATTTTGCGTAGCTATAAAGGGGGGAAAAGAAAGTGGAAGCAAAGGTCAGGTGGGGCACAATTAATAGGAGATTATCAATGGAACATCATGAATACCAGGTATTTTACAGTCACTTAATTGATAGGAACATTATGCAAAAGAACATTGATCTGTGGATATACATACTAAGAGCAAAAAACTCACCACGAAAGATATGCCTGAATTTCCATTCATTATCATGCAGATCTCTGGCAATCAACTCTTGAGCTGGAGGTTGTTGGGAAAAGTCCTGCACATGAAGAATGAAGTTAGATTTTTTCTTGATTCTAAAATTGGGAACTTAAATCTAATGATCTCATTTCATGGTAACAATGAAGCTGCCCTACCAAAGGCGGAAACACTTTTTCAGCAGCCCGGCGAGGAACAGAGAATCCTCCATGAGTACTTGTGTCACTCGCAGTTAAAGTTTTACAGAAATAATTTGTCGGCTGTTTGCTTGGGGTACCCAATTCTGCTGGAAGGTAGGCATCCTTTTGCTCTTGCTGCAAAAATAATAAAAAATGTAACACACTTCATTTCAATCCAAGAAAGACAAACTGAACGACAGGTAAAAACAATATAGCCTACAGGACTCAGTGGCTGCAAGGTCATTTGTGCATACACTTCGTCTGTCTCGACATCTGCCTGAAATAAAGAAACTTCCCAAAGTTTTAGATCGAGCCAAAGGGAATACACAGAATAAGGAACTTGTTTGTAAACTCTACAAGTCTTACATGCATAGTCACATTGTGAAGCTGACAGATAAGTTGAGGAGGTAAGCTTGGATAATTAGGGATGTGAGCATCCACTTCCTTGTTAGTTGATGCAGCAACCTGCAGAAGATCATTGATTTGGATAAACATACAGCAAAGTTACCACCCAAGTCCCACGTGACATCGAGAAGAATCAGGTTCTAAAGTTGGAAATTCTTGATGCAAGGACAAATTGACAGCTTTATAGATGAGAAAAAGGACAGGCAGTATACAACCAAAAGGGTTTATTTAATAGCTCAACTATAATCCAATAATCTAAATGCATTTGTCTACTAGCAAATACGATAAAAAACAGTTCAACTCCTGTGCATAATCCGTAATAATGGTAATGAAGATACAACAAATTACCTGAACACAAAAATTCACAGTTAACAACCAATTCACTACAAAACTACAGCAAAGGGGAATTATTTCTGGTTACCTGCTCGCTGTGACCTTGGGGGAAATAAACAACTCGACTTCCAACAGCAGGTAGAGAAACAAGAGGACCCGCACACGCATGCCATAGTTCAGAATTCAAAACCCTTTTCTCCCCTGCAAAAATTCATTTCAAGTGTAAACTTAGAATCACATAAAAACACAAGTTTGAGGTTGAAAGATTATACAATAAAACCCACCCCCACCAACTAGCCGAACCAATTAATTTCACTTGCAATTTAAGGCCTTAACCATTAATCTAACAAGGTGAATCTTGTCAGCACCCTGACTAATTATAAACTGAGAAAAGGCCTCAGCAGCTGAAGCAACCAAAAAGCAAAAAGAAATTCTAAAAATTAAAGTATTTAGACCAACCAAGAGAATCTACTCAGTACTCATCCAACTGTTCTTTCCAAGGTCTCAATTTCTATACCTCACCCAAACCTCTCACCGTATTGGAACTGAATTATGTGGGAATCCCAGTTTTTAGGCTTAAACCATACGATCCCTTAGTTGCTTTCATTAAAGATATTTTTTTCCTGACAAAAAAATGGGAAGGGAAGAGGGAAAAGGAAAAAGAAAAAGAAAATCTTGCAGCAATAATACTCACCTTCCTGGGTTTGTGGACTAAAACCAGCTGAAGCTAGCCTCATTATCACAGATATTTAATACAACCTCCAAATCACACCCAAAGATCCAAAAACCAGTCTTTAACCACACCAATTGAACCCCAAACTAAACCTACCAAACCTCTTCACTTGCTTCCCCCCGTACAACACCATACCTTCTTCACCTTTTCCCCTACCCTTCAATAACCAATCCAGATTGACTAATTCTGATTTTTAATGATCAAACAAACCCACAACTGAAATAATATTCAATGTGAAGCTCCATCTTAATCTAACAAAGAAACCCACTTCCCGAGCCCTCAACCGAAGCCGGTACTGCTACAAAAGACAACCGATTTCAGCCACATCCGCTTGGTATCTTCTCCACCCTTCACCCCCAAACTTGACCAGTCACTGAACAAAGCTCTTAAAAGAAAGTAACTAGAAACCCCACATTCCAGCTTCAAAAACTAACGTCCCAACACGCGATATGATTTCACCAATCAGAGGAGGAAAAAGTTCAAAAACTCGACAACTAAGCAACTTCAAAAGAAACCCAAAATACCCAAAACCAGAACTGTAAAAGATCAAATAGATCTCTGTTCAAAATACGAAATTTTCACTTCCTGGTAAACTATTTTTTATTTAAAAGAAAAACCCAGATCTTATTACTCAAGCAAAAACCCAAAACAGTACAACTTCAATAAAAAACTCAAGTACAGAGCATTTTCAGAGCAAGTTGAAGGCACATGAACATGCAACAGCAACTGCTTTAAGCATATAGTATTAAGATCTTAACAGAAGAATATGTAGCAAGAAGCATATAAAGACACAAGTATAATATAATAAGAGGATGATTTTATGGGTTTGGGCAGTTGTTTCTAGTAATGGAAAAATAGTAGAAGTAGCGGAGGTGATGGTTCTGCTACTGGCTGCTGCTGCTGCTACTGCTGCTCCTTTTTCTCTCTCTCTAAATTTTGATTTTTGGCTCAATCAATGAATTGAAACACCCCAACCCAACCCAACCCAACCGCCATTCTTTTTTTTTTTTGGTCTTTTATATACCGCAAGAGAAAAAGGCTAGGCGAAGCAAAGAGAGAGAAAGAGAGTGAGTGCTTGAGCTTGTGCTTGTGCGTGTTCCTATAAGAGAGAGAGAGGGAGAGAGAGAAATTGTGTCAGAATTTCATTAGAGAGAGAGCTTTTTATTTTATTTTCTTTTCTTTTCTTTTTCTTGATTTTCTTACTTTACTGTGACTTTTCGTGTTAGTTTAATTTTGAAAGAATTCATTTTTACCCTTAAACTTTGGAAGATTTACTCTACTGTCCATCCACTCCTCTTTATTTTTTTTTATATATTTTAGATTTTATATGATTTTAAAAATTTAAAAAAAAAACATTTTTAAACATTAATATTTCAATTTTACAGAGCTTCAATTTTCTTTCATCTATAATTATTTTGGTCATAAATTGAAAATTTCTAACCTTTAATAAGGATTAAAATGTAATTTTATGAATATCATTTCTTTAATCTCTATCCATGACTAAATTGAAAATTTTCAACCTAAAATTCAATTTTAATTTTTGGAGTGTCTTCGTACTAGACGACTCGATTTTCCAATAGATATTTTCCCATTTATTTCAAATTTTTAGTTTAATTTCTTAACATAAAAATATATATTTTTCATAATCTGAATTCTAACCCTAAACCCTTAAAAATATACAATATAATTATCTCATCGTCAACTCAGACTGCACTACCACCATCCGATATCCCCCACAGTCAACCAAGACTACTGGGTGACTGGTGTTAGTCCTATCCTCAAAATATATAATTAAATAAAAGTAATGCATAAAATAAAACATTGTATGTTGAGAAAGAAATAGTTTGAAAGTTGATTGTCATTACTAAGACATGGGCCAACTATAAGTCCCACTATACTTACAATTATAGTAAACCTACATGCATCAATGTTTTGATTTTCTAAGACATTTTTACTATTTTTTTTATTCAACTAATTGATGTATTTTAGTATATTATTATTTCCATTTTTTTTAAAAAATACTAGTATTTTATGTCTAATTAATAATCATATTTTAGATATTTTATAACTTTTTTAATTAATTATTAATATTGTTTGAATAATTAAAAAAAAATTGTTATGTTTGTTCAAGTAAATATTATTTATTCTAATTTTTTAAATATAATATTGTATCTATTATATTTAGTTTAATAAAAACACAAATCAAATGATAAATATTACCTTTTAAAAAAAAAGACAAACTTTACATTGAATTCCACTAAATTATAATTTGAAAAATCATAAATCTTAAGCTTTGAAATTAAATATGTATTAATTGATTTATAGAAAGATAATTAATTAAAATCTTATTTATTCATGTTATATTAATAATAATAATAATAATAATAAATAATCATTTAAAAAAAATTAATCCTATTGGGACAATAATATTCTTATTTAGAAAGATATATAGTATTTTTTTTCCTGCTGCTATTCATATAAATTATCCACATTCCTATTAGAATAAAATCATCTACCTCCTAATATTGGTTTAGGAAGTTGGTATGCTTATAGTCTTTTATTAATCCATGTGATATATTGGAAAGTTTTCACATCAAATTAATATAATAAAGTTATTATTATTTTAACTTAATTGATTTTATAATTAAATTAATTTTAATTAATTAATTAACAATAACTCTAATACGATTAATATTAATAATATATCATAAATTGAGTAAATATTAATATAATATTTTCATTAAAAAATATAGATAAAATTTGTAAAATTATATAACTAATTTTTAAAATGAAAATAATATTTAACATGAATATTATTATTAATTTATAATTAATCAGATTAATTATGACATCAATAACAAAAATATAAAAATGAGTTAAGAGGTGCAACACACTTGAATTCTAAAAAATATCCCTTACATTTTTAAAATTTAAACTGAATTTTGTACATTTTTTTGTTGTTTATGTCAAGAATTATGCTATCAGCGAGATTCTATAACGTTTCCATTGTGCTATAGACAAAAATTATAGAGTTGCAGCGAAATGTTAGTCAGAGATAATGAACAGGTTCAAAACAAATGAACGATGGGAGCGTGATAGCTGATTAAGGCAATGAATATTTAAGGCTAGAGTTTCTCAGAGTAGTAAGATAAAAAAAGTTAAACTTTAAAGCAAGTTACGTCTTAGACTTTGAAATTTATTAATCTTTTCAGTTAGGTAATTGATCCATCCAAAACATATTTAAATGTAAAATGAGACAAAGAACATTACAATTGCCAAAAATACTTCTCATATTTCTAATTCAACCTTGCTCTTGTCAAATAATCGATTTTAGTCGGAAAAATATACAATTAGAAAAATATTTCAATTACATGCCATATTGAAATTCATTCATAATCGAAAAAATAATTTATAAATTTTATTATTATTAATATATAATTAATTATAATATCAATAACGAAAATATAAAAAGAGTTAAAGTGTGCAGACACGTTAAAAAAAATATATCATTAAAAAGAAAATAAAAAAGTGTTTGTCAAAAAGATTATACAAAAGTATAAAAATAATGGTTTTTTTTTCTTAAAAGTTATTAAATGAGAAATAATAATTACTATTTTTTTTTAAGTTACTAGCGACATTCAAAATGAATTTTTATCAATGGTTTTATTTAGATAGAATATTTTTTAATAGAATGTTATTTTTATTTGGATATATACACATTCAAAATTTCATATATATATTTTTTTACGGATATGGATAATTATTTTCTTATTTAAATATTTAAATAAATCCATTTTTTTATATTTATTTAGTTTCATTATAAATTTATTTTTGATTTATAACATAAAACTAAACCTAATATCAAATATTATTGGATGTTATTTTTTATTCGGATCGGACTGGATATTAAAATTTTTTTAGATTATTTTAAATTTATTTATTTGGATTGGATTGAAACGGAGCATCAATTTTGAACACCGTTAGAGTTAGGTCCAACAAATACATGCACGTAATGTACTGTTGAAAAATTAAAGAGAGAAGGGTCCCATTCATTAAGCTCCAGAAGGATTCCATCCTATCATGGGTCCGTCCATGCACTATTTTATTTTTCATGCACTAAATTATTTTAATTAAATTTATCAATTTTCATTAATTGTACTATTTCAAATATTTACTCATTAATTGAATGTTTTTCTCATCAATTAACAAAAATAGAAGAATATAATTTTAAAATATGTAAAAATTAAGGATAAAATTATAATTTTATCTTAATTAAATAAAAATTAGGGACTTAAAAAAAAAATCCACGTCCGTAATTTTGTTCAGATGATTTAGGGCCGTGTTCTGCTAAGAACCAACAGAAAAGCCAGTTCCGTCTAGTCAAACATTTGAGGTTTACAGGGGAGGGTAATTTAGGAAAAATCAAAATGACATCACCGAATCTTGTAATCCTACGGATAAAATTCAGATATTATCGTACAAGAAACAAAGATTAGAGAAAAAGGACGAATCCTGACCATTGGCTGATGGAAGAGTGGGTCCCAGAACACCGTGATGCGACTTGACGGTGAACCACTGCTTACCTTTTTATTGGTCACTGTCAGACTGTACGGTGGAGAAACGGCACACGCAATGAATTACCCCCTTCCCCTTCACAGTGGCATAATTGTAAATACAATATCGAAAAATTCGTTTAATACTAATTCTTTCTTAAATACAGTGTAACTTTTAATTTTATTTTTGTCTCATGAAAAGTGTTATTTTTGCATTAATAAATATAAAATTTTCATTTTTATTATTTCAAATTTAAATTATAGTTTTCCACTAATATAATTAAATAAGAATAATATAATAAACTATACTATATTTTCCATAAGATAATATTTTTATTATTTATTATTATTTTTTAATTGAGAAAAATAAGTAGATACCATTATTGAAGAGATGTTTGTGTTAATTTTATGTCTTTTATTTTCTTTCACACATGGTGGGAGACTTAAGGGCATGGAATAAAATTCCTAATCCAATCTAATATTAGTAGAATTTGTAGTAAAAGGGAGGGATTGATGCCACGACTTCCATTTTTCATAGCTAAATATCAATTTTTTTATTAAAAAAAGGATAATTAATTTAAAAAAATATATATATGTATATAATTGTTGTTTGACTAACCAACAACCTTAAAAAGTAGTATTACATTATCTTACGATTATCAAATTAATTAATTAATCAATTTTTAATTAAATAAACTCAAAAGAAAAAGAAAAATATACCGTTATTTTCACTTATATTTATTAGATATAATCGCTCATGTAATATATGTTTATAGGACCAACTGAATTTTATGTAAATTCAAATAATAATAATGATAATAATGAAAAATTATAATTTAATCACTCATATTTAATTAATATTACTATTTAATCATTTAATTTTTACATAATTCAACTAGTAAGACACTTAATTAATTTTTAATAAAATATTTCATGAATATATCTCTAAAAAATTAACTATGATTTTTTCTTTTTGTAGGGACATAAATTCATAAGGCTGGACATGCATCAATCTTAACGGCGATGTAGGAGCCACGTCATTGAAATTCTCCACCATATAAAAACAAACGTTAGAGAGATTATATTTTCACATAAAACGTGTATATCCTATGATCACATCACTCTATTATTTAATTTATTTTACGTGGAGTTCATACCATAATAATACATGTCTGAGTGCTGTAACTGATGTGTCGGTTATAATAATATATATATAATTATGAAAATTCACTTCAATACAATATTTTTTATTATGTAACTTTTAATTAAATTTTACGCGATAAACTTTATAAAATAAAGAAAAATTGAGTTGTCAATGTCATTAGTAGTCAGTGAAAAAATGAAGGAATTTTAGTACAAATGTGAATTGGAATGTACATATGAAAGAAATGGAAAATGAAAAGGAAGTGCTTAAGGTAGAAATAGAAGAAGAGATTCCTTTTAAATCTCTTCCTTATTAAAGCAAGTGAAGATCACATCATTCCAATATTGGTTAAATGCCAAAGCTTTTGCCTATCCATTTTTAATTTTAATTTTTTATTTTTAATCTACCAATCAAATAATTATTGAAATTATCTTATAATCACTAATATTTTTAACTACTCTTGATTGTTGCTTTTCTTTCTGTTATTTTAAAAATAGCACTTACGTAATATCATTTTGCGGAAGAATAAGCTGCGCAATATCATATTGCGAAATAAGCTTACTTTTGCAAGAGTAAATTGCGAAAATTGAGTCAACAAATGATTAGTGGTAGATTAAATTACGTTAAACACGTAATTAGCGGATACAACGAATGAGAAGTTGATACGTGGAAAGTTTCGCAATATGATCTTGCGAAACTTAAGGGAGTTTTGCAAATTGAACTTGCAAAACTCCAGTTTCGCAAGTTCAAGTTGTGAAATAACAGCAGATAATTAGTGTTCCGCAATTTGAACTTGCATAAGTCCCAATTTTGTTCATATTTCAAATTTCTTTCTTTACAGTGTCTGTCATTTAATATAGACAATGAAACAGTTTGAGAATGAAACAAGCACCTAAAAGGTCTTACATTTTTGGTAATTTGCACTTTTTATAATTTTGGTAATGAATAATCTACATAAAGTGATTAAAATTAATGGCCACAATTAAGTATGCCCATTTTGTACAGCTAGATAATTATTTGATTAAATCAAAATAATTATAATTAAGATAATTCAAAGAATAATACATAACATAAGCCAAGAAATTGCAAATAGGAGAATTATAATTTATATATGTATGGTCTTTTCAGTAAACCAATTAAGATTTAGAAGTATAATTAACCTTAATTAATTTCTTGCTTTAAAATAAAAGTGGGCACTATCGGCTTTGACTGAAATCACTAAAATAACCTATCAGAATGAAAGAACCTTTGATGAGTCATTATACCACTAAGTGTATATTTATGTCATTTCATTTGACTCAACCACTACTTACTAATTTTAACTCAGGATCAATTTGCCCACGGATTGCTCTCAAATATTTTCTTTTCAATTCCTAATTATGATTAGTGTATATAATGATGATTGTAATTTATTTTTAGACGTTTAATTCTTTATTATAATGCAAGATACTTGACATTTAAAAAATATATTCATAATTTTCATTACTTATACAAAGTCAAGTCAATAGTCCGTATTCGACCATATAAATTAGGGCTGAGCAAATCGGTTAACTAAACCGAACTGGTTGATTTTCGGTTAATTGAATGCATTAAATGAGTAACCGAAATCGAAATCGAATTTTTTTCAATTAACCGAAAATCGAAACCAAAATTTTCGGTTAACCGAAAATGAAACTAAATAACCGATCGGTTAATCGAATTTTTTAAAACATGTTATGAAAGGGTTGTGTAAATCGGTTAACCGAACCGAAACAGAAGCAAAAAGAAGAAAGAGATGAGGAAAAAAAAGGGATTTCCAAAACGACGCCGTTTTTGATATTGAAATTCGATTTTTCGGTTAACCGAAAATTTCAGAAATGATAACTGAAAACCGAAACGATTTTTTTGGTTAACCAAACCGAAAAACCGAAAAACAAAAAACTATTAAAAGTTTAGTTTCGGTTCTAACCGAACTCTGCTCACCTCTAATATAAATATTTTTTTTATTAAAAAATTAAAAAGCTAGCTTTATATATTAATTAAAATGATCAAAATGTGAATTCCCCTAATTATTAAAATAATCAAAACAAGTAGGTTTATTTTTGTTTATACCTAGGTAATTATAAGCATCTTAGTTTTTAATTAGAAATGGAAAAAGAGATAAGGAAGGAGGAAGAAGGGGCCAAAATCACAAAATTCTGCAAGATGTCTTGCAAGTAGGTTAGGGAGCAAGGACTAAAGGGCTCCACTCCTCTACAAATTGACTTATCATATCTATAATACTACTTTCATATATATACATATATATTCAAATCTAGGATTAGAGAGAAAACGAACCTTTTTTTTTTAGTTTCCCATATTTATTTACTTTGGTTAAATTGAAATTTTATATGAATTATATAGATATAGAGGTGGCCAAGGGCCGGGCCGGTTTCGAGCTTCAGTCCGTCGGACCACGAATTGAGGGGGAAGTGAACCTGAACTTGTCCGGTTAACCGGCGGTTCAGCTAGTTATTTTATTTTTTTTTAATTTAAAAAAAAAAAAAGTTAACCGACGGTTCGAAGGTACAGTTCGGACAGTTCGTCAACGGTTTCGATTCAATATGGTTCACTGTTCAAAAATAGCTTGAATCTTAACTGGCCCGTCCCCTGCCGATTAAGGTTCGAACAATTCCGATTTGACGATGATCCGGGCCGATTTGACGACAGGCCAAACCGGCCTGTAGCCATGTCTATATACACTTATTCTTGAAATATTCATGAAAATAATTTCATGAATTTGAAAAGGACAAAAAAATGTCAGGAAAAATTCCGCCACTTTTCCGGGAAGCCAAACACACATTAGGAGAGGGGAAAAAAAATAAAGGCCACAACATCAAAAAAAGTCGGCAAAGCTCTTATTTTTTCCTTCGAAAATTAATAATTAAATAAATTTTAGGAGAATACTAAAATTAATAGTATATATAAATATATACGAATTTCAAAAAAGTCGGCTATAATAAGATATTTATGTCCGAAATAAAATGAACACCGACCGTGGCATTTATGTAATAAAAATAACTAACCATGGCAAATGAAAAATGAGCTTCCAATAATTAAGCGTAGAAAAAAGAAATACTATTATAAAGAAAAAAAGGTGGGTGGTAGTGGAAGATAATGTCACATTCAAAATACCTCTTTTTACTATTCACTTTTTAAAATCTATTAATCAACAAAAAATATATTAATCATATTATTATTATTATTATTATTATTATTATTATTATTATTATTATTATTATTATTATTATTTAATTCTTAATAATAAATCTATAACTTGATTATATTTTAAGATATTTAGGCATTTAAAATCAACCCTTTTAAATATATTTTAGCATTTTATTGGTTAAAATAATAAAAATTATTTTTATAATATTCGGTAAATTATTTATTGATATAATTTTTATTAAACAATCGATATAAATTTTAATTTTTAATGTTTTGTAAATAATTTAATGCTTTAAATATTTAATTTTTTTTAAATGAAATAATACTTATTTATAAATTGATAAATTAAAATATTAATCTTCCTTTAAATTATATAAATAATTATTTTAGAAATAGAAAAAGAGAAATTTATTGCAGCGTAGGAAAGTAAAAAAGAAAAAAAAAAATATATATATATATATAAGCAACAGCTAAGCTCCTAGATTTGTGGGACCAACGAAATATCGTGGGGTCTACTTTGACACGACCTCAACTACTGAGCCGCTTTAGCCGCACTGTTCCTTATGCGGCTCTCTTCGTAATTTCCTTTTTTTGGTCAAAATATGTTCGATAACAAATTGAAAATATTAGTACTCTATACTTAATTTATGTGCTAAATCGCATTTTTCAAAAAAAAAAAAAAATATATATATATATATATATATATATTATGTGCTAAATCAATAATATAATTATAATTTCAAACATTTATTTATTTTTTAATAATGTTTAATTAGTTTTTGTCCAAATAATACACTTATGACACTTCTTGCAATCTCAATCCTCATTTATTGTTAATCTGTTATGTAGTTTATAATATTATTTTTTTATTAGTATTATATTTTATTATTGTTTTGAAAATATTTTTAATGTTTTTAATATTAAAATCTAAAAATTATTTTTAAAAATTTTTAAGATAATTTTTACATGTTTGCGTGATTGTTTTTAAAAGATTATTCTTTTTGATTTTTGGTGTTAATTATTATAAATAATTAACACTATTCAAACAGCTAAAGTTACAGAAGAGTCTATCTTCTTAACTAAGAAAAGGGGAAGTGAGAACCAAAATGAAGAAAAGTCTCTATCATTGCAGTGTTAGGCAGGTGAGTAAAATTGATTGAAGAGTCATTTTCTTGAAACCCTTTTACCCTTTTCAAAATTTAACCTCGTATGCATTGACATTAATACACATTGCAATCATTATATTTGTGAAGGACCAAAAATGATATTTTTTACTCAACTTTTTAACTCCTTTTTCTTTACTTTTTTTTTATTTTGGGGTCCAATTTATTTAATAAAAATAAATTAAAGCAAAGAAAGTATGTGTTTAATAGAGGAAATTGGGAGGTTAGTAGTGGATTTGGAGGCAAAATGTGAGAGGTGTTTCCACTTTAGATATATAATCATTTCCATATATATATATTTTGCCTTTGTAAGATAGTAAAAAGATGAGAATTAGAAGGAAACATTTTGATTAAACTAAAAATTAAAAATTAATTATATTTTTTTTCTTTTTTTTAAATATAATTTTTCTTGGTATATAGTCTAAATTTAAAACTTAAATAATATAAATCACTTAGAAAAAAACTATATAATAAAATAATTATATCATTACATAAATCAAATTAAATGGAAAACACAATGTAGAGAATTTTTAATATTATCATCAATAAAATATTATTATTAAACTAATAAGATATTTAATAATAATAATGTAGAATATATTTTAATTGAGATAAGATAAGGTATCTTTAGGGACTAGCTGGAAATATTTTGAGCTAGATGGCTGAATTAAAGGGACAGCATGGGTACAAAGTTTTAGCCTTTTCAAACATAATTGTAAATAATGTTAATTAATAGTGTACTTATTTTAGGAAATTAATGAATTGTGTACTAATAATACTAATAAAAAAGAGTTGTCTTAAAATTGGCTACTAGCCTTTTAATACTTCATTAATTGAGGGTTGGCTAAGCTACCTAATTGCCTCACACTAGTTGTAATATACAACCATCAAAAATGGTAGATCCAGAGACAGTTTTTATATAACATATTTTCGAGTGATTACATTTGATTAGTAGATATTTGAGAATAAAAAAATAATTTTATTCACGTTTAACTTTACAAAAAGTATTCACGAACCATTTTCATTATTTTTCTGTCATATAACGGCATCCTCGTTCCATTACTGTTACGTAGTGACATATTTTGCAAAACCAGTTGAGTATGCTACTGAAACTATTTAAACTTGATATTGGCAAAAAAAATAGCTCAAACTTTTTTCTTTCTCGTTAAAGGGAATTGATATTACCAAGATGCATAGTATATGGGTATCCCAAAATTAGAATGCTCAATTGTGTATAATTTACTCAATTAGTTGCCATAATTAATAAATAAAAATGCCTTAATTATAAAAATAGTATCAAAGATCAAATTTTTATCATTTTAATGAGAGTTAGAAGAAATGGGTATTTGGATTTATAAGAAGCCTCCACAAATATATAAGCATGCGCACAAACCAAGTTGGAAGCTTGGTAATATAAGATATGATGAAAGTTTGAAAAAAAAAAAGTGATTAATAAAAAATATTATGGGTTCCCCAATCACAATATGTCTTTAATTAGACCTATTGGTCATGACTCATGAAACCCATAAAATAAATTAATTTTTTTCTGTTCTGTACATTGAGCGTTTTTATCTATTCAGAATTGAAATTGAAAAATCAGTTAAATTTTATGAACAAAATAATCATATGAGTTAAAATATAAGGATAAAATAGTAATATTATCAACAAAATGTACCTTAAAATTGGACGGAGGGATTAAAACGTTAATGAAGTTAAATTATATGAACGAAAAAATTAATTTGTAAAAATTTGATGACTGAATTGTAATATTAGTCAAATTTTAAGGATTAAATATTAATTTTCCCATTAAAAAGTATATTACATTTCTTCTAAGTTGGCATAGTTAAAAGATTAGAGGAGCAAAATTGTAGCTAATAACATACAAATTGAAAGACATATTTGATTTGTAGCCAAGAAAAAACAAGTTTTAGACAAAATGATACAATTAGAGAGGCTAATAATACTAATTAGATGGATAAAAGTGGAGCCCATATATTGTTAATCATGTTAGGGTATTGGTGGTAGCATGACTAATTAATGACAAAGAAAGGCTTGATATGATCATTACTCATGATTAATGATAAAGAAAGGAGATTAAGCAAACCCTTATTATTATTATCACATTTAAACCAAATTAAGTATACCATATTTATAAACAATGTTTGCTAATAGAGACACAAACATGGTTGACCATATGTTTTGTATATTTGCTTTAATTTTGACCTTTTTTAAAAATAAATTTAGGGTTGAATTGTGGGAAGGAAACAAGAAAGCAAGACAACAATTTTAGATATTTCCTTTATCATGTTTTGGGTGACAAAGTTAGGTTCCAACAAAACCATAATTCATTAGCATATATTTTTGTTCTAATTGCTTAATATCCCTTCTAAAAATCTAATCATTTCTATATCATCTTGGATTAGTTAATAGGATCCTTTGTCCCCCTTTGATTATTTTTTTTAATAAACTTTACTTTTATTCAATTAATTTTTTACTCTTTTAAACTGTGTTTTTGAATAATACTAGTATTATATCCGTGCATTACGTAGTGAGTATATATTGATGTCAGTAATATGATGGAAATTACACTTACAGATCGGAAATTACACTTACAGATAATCAATCTAGATAGCTGTGTTTCTGAATAATATTTGAAATATTCAATAAAAATGTTAATAGTTATTTTTTAATATTTACCATTTTATTCAATTAATTTTTTACTCGTGTTTCTGAATAATACTAGTATTATACCTGTAGTGAGTATATATTGATATCAGTAATATGATGAAAATTACACCCGCAGATAACCAATCTAGATAATTGTGTTTCTGAATAATATTTGAAACATTTAGTAAAAATGTTAATAGTTATTTTTTAATGTTACATAAAGTAGTTTTGAATTACTATAGTGTTTAGCTATTTATGTACTATTTTATAAAAAATTAATCTCCTTTAACTTTTAGATTTTTATAAACAGTTTGTCCAGTTAACTAATAAGTTCATATTTAAATAACTGAATTTATCAAATACATCTTTATATTATTCGGATTTTTTATCTCTACTTGATAAGATATAATTAAAATGATTCCATCAACACTAAATCTCTTTAAAAATTATATTAGAATTTAAATATCTCAAATGATTTTTTTATTTTGCTAGGAATTATATTATGATTAATAATAATTAATATACTAATATATACATATATTTGAAAGAATATTTAGTTTCCAATAATAAGTAGCTATTGATATAAGTATAGATTTATTTATGCTTCAAGTGGAAGATTTGGAAATTGGAATTTTTTGGACAATGATACCTTAATTTAAAAAATTAATTAGAATAATCTTGTTTTAATTTTTTAATTATGCATGATTAGGCAAATATAAACCACCAAATGTGTATTTATTTTTTTAATTTATATATCATGTTGACTATAGAATATCCAATTATAAATGGTCAAAGATAATATCTTTTCTTTCACTAACCCAACTTAGAGCTTTATTAGATACTAAGATTTCCTAATTGTATAAAATGATATTAATGTATATTATTAAAGATTCTAATTATGTTAATTACTTTATAAATTAAATATAAATAATTATGCATTTAGTATATTTGAAGTCCAAGCAAGAATCTTTGCATTATAATGAATAAATGGGACCCTTCAGGTGAAGAAAGTATGGCTGAGTTAATAAAAGCCATTACCACTCTATTTTATAATTAATTAATGATATTTAATAATATAAAAAAGAAAATAATTTTATAATTTAAATAAATAAACAATTTACAGCACTTTTAAGATCTTGCAAAGTGAAGGAGATAGATAGTGTAGGGCATAGGAGAATGATTAAAATAAAGAAGAAGGGTAAAAAGGGGACAATCTTGCCCTTCTTAATATAAAATATTTATTCATAATTTTTTTAAAATTGTAATGTATGTGCTCTGGAAGGCACTAGGGGCAATAAGGAAAATGTGCACCATAATTTTGAAATTAAAAAAATATGTCCATTCTCATTCCATATTCAATATGGGATTGTGTTGGATTTGGTATTTTCCTTTTTTTTTTAATAAAAATTTTAAATTTGATTCTTCTAAATTACATTTTATTGTTTATTTAGAGCATATTTGAAATAGTACGATTAAAAAAATAATTATCGATTATCAATTACGCAGTTTTAGATGTGGCAATGGGTTGTGCCGGTTCCATTGAAAAACCGTAACCGCCGGAACCGTAACCTGAATCGGCCAGTTCAGGTTTAAGAAATTTTGGAACCGAAATCGGATTCATGGGAACCGCGAACCGAACTTAACCGCCGGTTAACCGGACTTGAACCGCCAGTTCCGCCTCCCCAAACCGTCGTTCCGCCTCCCAAACCGCCGGTTAACCGGCTCGCTACCGAACCGGCGGTTAACCGCGAACCGCCGGTTCCAGTTCCACTCCTCTTGAACCGTGGCCCGGTGGGCCGAGGCCCGGAACCGGCCCTGCCATGGCGACCACTACACTTCAATTGTATAAATATATTATATAAAAATAAATAAATAGAATGGGATTCTCTTTTTGCATGGGATTCTTAAGAACTTTGTTACTACCTTTTGAAGGTATCAAAGCATTCATATTTATTTATTTGGACCCATCTTTTTACTTCATAGAAATTATTAGAAAGAGCAAAGTGTTGTATTTGCCTTCAATTAAGTGGTCTAAGAAACATTAAACACTAACTTATTAGGAAAAGAAAAAGAAATCTTATTGTCTTCCTCATTAAACTATTGCTTTTTAAAAGAATTTAAGGTTGTTTTTAAGTACAGAATAAAGTATAATTATGTAATTTTTTTTTTATAATTAGTACTAATTATGCATTTTTTTTCACTACTTGTCCTTTTTGAGTTAGTTTATTTAAAATATTACTATAGTAGTATAGTTCCCATATTGAATTATTAAGCATCAAATTCTAACTTTAATTGTTGAAAATTTAGGCCCAACCCAATATAAATTGAACAAGACTTAGCCCAAATGGTTAGGACATAGATAGATATTAAAAGCAGTAAAACATCAAAAATGGTTATTTTTAAGTCTGAAAATAATTTTTACTGCTTAATTATATGTTTTGCTTTTAAAGGAGTTTATATTTTAAATTTTAACTTTTAAAAAAGGTATATTTGTTTTGTTTATATTGTTTATAATTTGTTTATAAACTATTTATACGTTGTTTATAACTAAAAAGTGATTATTTTTATTTATATTCTCTTTATATATATTTCATTCCTTTTATAAGAATTATATTTTCATCATAGTTATCGCTTATAAGCTGAATATGGAGTTTCTGAAGATTGTTAAATAAATTTATTATTTTAAACTAAATGTAGATTGATTGAAAATCACTTATAAACTATTTGTAAACCTTAGAGTAAACCTATGTGTGGCTTCGCATGCCCATGAGTTATTATGGGATGAATTTAGTGAATTTTTATGTGATTATTTTTATATTTTGAATTATAATTTACCAACAGCCTATTTTTATCAATTAAATCATATTTATTCCTTTTTAATTGTGAAAGACTTTTATTTTGGGGGGTTTTTTTGAAAGAATCCAAATTTTAAGGACTAATTTTTTGGTGAAGAAGAAAAATACTCCAAAGAATTTTTTTTTTTAAAATGTCCGAGGTCCAAGCCTCTAGAAATAACTGGGCTCGGCCCAACTTAAAACAGAAGCCCTAGACAAGGACCAGTACGATAAAATCTTGCATTTGGTCTACAATTCGCCTCCTGCTCTTCAAGATACGCATTCTAGGGTTCATCTGCTGCTTCAAAAATGGTACTCTTTTGTTTCCGACTTTTCCTTAATTTCCTCCTTTCTCTATGCTATGCAAATGTTGTTATTTTTTTGTGTTTGTTTTTGCTTTTATTCATCATTTTCCTTTTGTATGCTGAATTGATTATTGGGTCTAGAGCTGAATTTATTCAGTGTATCATTGATTTTTTCGAAATGGGTTTGTTATAGATTTCAAAATTAGCTGCGAAATATATTTTTGAATCCAGAATGAATAGAGCGGTAATGTTTTTTAATTTGGGTTTAATTGATCGGCCTTGTGTAATAGAAGTGATGCAATTTCAGGTTATAGAAATAGAAGAAAATTTACAGAACTAAGAAACTGGAACATATGAGAAGAAGGGTAGCTAAATTTACTAACGTGTCCCTAATCATTGATTCCCAAACTTGTTCCCATAAGCTTGTCTTCGTCCAATAGGGGCTTGGATGATATTGTGCTTTAGAAAGATGGGAAAGGTTTAGTGATGTGTTATGCAGTTATAGAAGTGGAAGAGCCTGAAGGTTTCATAGATTCAATTTGAGTAATCAAATTTCAGTAGAAATGGCATTTTGTTTCGAAGTTTAGGTTTTATTATTTGGTTGATGATACAGAAATATCTATATTAGTTTTTGATGATTTGAACTCTGTGGAAGTAAACTTGTCAAGCTAGATAATTTTTCTTCATAATTTTCTCTAGGGAAATAATTCGAAATGAATAAATATTTTAAATTCATTGAAAACGATGAGTTGTTTGAAGATTCCAGCAATGATTTGTGATCTTTTTGTTTCTTGAGTGCTACGATGAAGGAAATTTCAAATGCTTGTTTGGCTTAAAATTATGTCTTTTAATTATAGTAATTGTGTTAAATAGGTGAACGTTCCAAAGACAAAGAAGACATACTGCAAGAGCAAAGAGTGCCGAAAGCACACTTTGCACAAGGTTACACAATACAAGAAAGGAAAGGATAGCCTTGCTGCTCAAGGGAAAAGGCGTTATGATCGTAAACAGTCTGGGTACGGAGGACAGACTAAGCCCGTTTTTCACAAGAAGGTGAGTATTTTTCGTATCTATCATGTTTAACTTAATGTAATTCCCAAATTGCTTTAATCGTAAGGATGTTTCGATCTTGATCGGATTAAATAATCTTTTGAACAGGCCAAAACTACCAAGAAGATTGTTTTGAGATTGCAATGTCAAGGTTGCAAGCATGTGTCTCAGCATCCAATTAAGAGATGCAAGCATTTTGAGATTGGTGGAGACAAGAAGGGGAAGGGAACTTCTCTTTTCTAAATGCATCTTCTTATGGATATGTTATGGAACCAAATCTAGGATTTTTGTTTACTACTACTATATTTTGTCATTTTCAGACATCTGTAATTTGTTTTTATGGTTTTTGACAATTAATAGTAATTGGGTTATTTGTTAGACATGAGACAGGTTCTTCTGATTGGTTACTAAATTTCTTTGATTTGATCATAAAACTGGTGCTTTTCAAGAATTAAAGCTTATAATAAATTTATAAATACTAATATATCAGAAAAAGCCACCAATAATTAACAATGAGAAAAGTTAACTTTTATTTTGCTAAGGAAAATAAAAAATCCTTTAATTTATTTGATTAACTAATATTCAGTTTGAAAAATTATTAGTATCACTCTTCTTCTTCTCCAAAGTCCATGAGGAAATCAGTTAAGTTTTCTGAATCTTCCATTGCCTCTTCAAGTGACATGGAACCCTCCTTTTTAGGCTTTGCCTGCAGATTCAATGGAACCAGAAAGCCATTTTTAATGCATTCAAATGTGAATGTTAGCTAAACTGATAAGAAGAATCAGATGATTTAACAAGGGAAAAACCGTACTTTCGATTTGCGAAGCTGAGGGGTGGACTTCAGAACACTCCAATTTCGAGTTATTTTCTCATTGTCCTCTTCTTCTGCTTCTTCTTCTTCCTCTTCTTCTTCTCCTTCCTCGTCTTCTTCTTCAACATCACTATCCTCTCCTTCATCCTGTTCATACTGGCATTAGACAAATGCCATTGCGAATAGGAATATTTTTGGATATTTTAAGAGATTGAAGTTCATCACACAAGATGATGATAAAAACTTACATCATTTTCACCGATGTCAACAGCTTGAGCCATAGCTTCATCCATGTCTGTCATCTGCAGTTATGAAGTTTCAAGGATTAAAGGATGAAATATGCAACGATCTATAAAACATTCTGCCAAATTCTTCAATTATACATGATTTTGAATCGAATTCTAATTATCCGTGCACCCCATAATATTTTTTTGAAGATAGTTTTCACAATTCTGATTTGAATTGAACAAATCTGAAACTGGTTAAACATATGGACTGTGATGACATTTGAACTGGCCAACAGAGACAGAGATTGCATACAAGGAGGAAGGAGAGGAGGGAAGAAAAATATCTGCTGAAACATATTAACTGTGACATCATGGCAAGAATGATGATTTCTTCCCATTGGAAGAAAAAATATACACTATATATAAAAGTTCATCTCCTTCTGTGAATTACCTCGAGTTGTTCTGCCTTCTGTTTTGCCATAGTTGCTTCAAACTCCTCCCTCGGCATGATTTTTCCATGCTTATCAAAGCAAGAAGAGGGGTAAAAATGGTTAATCCACAATGTCCATCAATATAACCGCATGCTTAACATAAAACATAAGTTAATCTCACTGATATTGTGATTTCAAATAGGCAAAAGAGATATTGAAGACATTAAAAGCATAAAATTCTGTTGGATTATAGTAGTTATGACTTATGATCCTACTTGAACTAACATTCAATCATACAAATCGACCCAAATTCTGAAAGCAGACAGGAACTACTCCACCGTCTACCTCCTTATGGGGGTGATGAAAAATTGGATATGAAACAGATTATTTACCTCTTTCAGGAAATCCAGCATATTGGGAGTAGGTTCATGAAAATCAGGGCCCCTGTAATCAATTGTTTCATTTGGATCTTGGATATAGTTGATTGTTGGATAAACTGGATCTCCACCCCAAACTGCAAAGATCAACTAAATTGTCAACATCAAGAACTGAATGAAATGAGAATCATTTTCATTTCCTTTGAAATAAATAAAGCTAATAACAAATTCTTAAGGTTTTTATGACAGATAATTCTCATCAAAATCATTAGTCACATACAAAAGATTTTCAGAAGGTGATAACATTCCATACTGAGATTGCAGTTGTATACTAACAATGTATGAACATATAAAGACACATTGGTTTTGAGTAAGGTACTTTGCTTTATTAGATCCTCGCGCATTCTCATGGCCAAGGGATCCCTTTTAATTCGAATATCTGTCCCCATCATTATGCGATACTCTCGATCTGTTTGATGGCCGAACATTTCAATTAGCTGGGCATTTTCATCTTCACCAGTCTCCTCAAAATGCTTTTGGATGGCTTCCCGTGAGGTGTCTCGCTTCCATGCTTTTACCCATTCTGAATAATAAGCCATAGGACCTATTTTCTGCAGTTTGTCTTGTTCAGCTTGAAGCCTACAAGAAGTAGCAATTACAAAAATCCATGATCTAAATATGTATTTCTAGTGAACCATTTGGTTGAAAATGAATCGCTGTTATGTGAATAAGCAAAAGGATTGAGGATATAGAGGTAATATAACATTACTGCACTAGGTAGATTAACATATAGAATGAATGCAGAATGTGTTGGTTTCGATATTCAATGGAAATATCAATATTACCTTTCCTCCTTGAAAAGATGTTTTCTAGCTCTGTAAAGAGAGGTCTCTGTCAGTGTTGGTTCGTCACCATAAAGCTTCACTTGGCCAGTTTCAGCCATTGCTTTGAGAAAAACCTTTGAAAATTAAAAAATAAGTGCACCACAAATACGTTTCAGCAAGAAGCAGTTTATGTAAAGAAGAAAACATTATAGGAACTCAGGAAGTATATTAATAAAACTTAACGAACTTTTTGCTAATAAGACTATACTACCGTTTCCACATCAGGTTTCCTCCTTTGCCATCTGGACCATTGTTCCTTCTCTGGCTTTCTCCAGTTCCACCATAAATCGTCACTTGTAAGTGTTCCCTCTATTGGCTTCTTCACTTTTGGATCAATAAAGGAATGAGGGCGTCCCAATTTCTTGTCTAAATCATATCCGATTTCAGGTTCTTCCTCAGGCTCTGTCTGATAAACCACATAGTCAGATGATGCCTCTTTATGTTCTTCCATTGTCTCATCAAAATCAATACTTTCAGGCAATTCTATGCTTGAAGTAGAAGATTCAGGAGTAGTGGCTGATGTTCTATACTTCTTCCTCCTACTTCCAGGTCTTTCACCATAAGACGGTGATCCTGTTGATGTGCCTGTTGGTTCAGGAGCCCTGGCAGCCCTAACTCGATCAACGGTACCTTCTGGCCAGTACTCCTTCCCTGGAATACTAGCACGATCACCATCCGCTGGTTCGAATCTCCCAGATGTGGAGTCGAAATAACTATGATATGGAGGACGTTCAACAGATACTTGCTCAATATATTCATCCTTTTTCTCACACTTTATACAAGGAAGTAACGGAGCCTTTGGAACTCCCTTAGAGCCCAATCGAACTTGCAGGGTTCCAACTGAAAATGAACCAAGAAATGATGTCTGCATGGTCCAAGAAGATTATAAATTTAAATAGCATGTATAACTAATGAGATGCTCTAGTGAAATGCTCATATGAGACACACGGGGGGGGGGGGGGGGGGGTGGGGTACTAAAAAAAACCCATTGTAACCCCACCCAGGAAAAAAAAAAAAAACAAAAAAAACAAAAGAGAATAGGGAGAAAC
>CANUEY010210116.1:0-11488 GCA_948099555.1 Croton setiger
GTCAGCATAACAAACTCAACTGCACAATGGAATTGAAAGTTTCATGAATGTAATTTTAATTACTTTTGAATTCCGGTTGTTAGTATATAAAGTGTAGTTAGTAATCCAAGAAGATTAAGTTTTCCAGTCTTTAATCAACTTCTGTAAAAATCTTCTACAACATTCTGTACTCTGTTATACTCTGCTTTTTCTTCCAATTCTGTAAACACTCTCATTTGTTAGTTTCTTTCTTTATAATCAATGAAATTAATTTTCTCCTAGATGTATATTTGCAGTTTTAATACCATTAGTGGATCCGATAGTAAATCATCCTAGGGCTCATGAGAATCCAAAAACTGCTCCTATCTTTTTGCCGCCTCCATCAAATTCTCCTGGAATTTTGGGCTGTGCACCTTTACGCCCTGCACAGAATTAATTGAGCCAAGTTGATCCGCAATCTCTAGCCGTTATTCCTGAATCAAATCCGGTTTCTAATCTGCCATGTTCTACTGATCACCCAGAGAATTCTTCTATTATTCCGGTTAATACTTCATCTACTGCTTCAAGTTCACACCAGCAAACTTGAACACATCCAATGGTGACAAGAAGTCAAACTGGAAGTTTGCAGCCACGGAGTTTTCTTTCAACTGTTAATGTGCCTGTTCCTACTTGTTACACAAAGGCAATCAATAATCCAAATTGGAGAAATGAAATGCAGGAAGAATTCAATGCTCTTGTTCAAAATGGAACGTGGGAACTTGTTCCGCCCAATAATATACAAAATTTGATTGGTAGTAAGTGGGTTTTCCGCGTGAAAACTAAAGTTAATGGCAGTTTGGATGGCTACAAAGCGCAACTTATCGCTAAAGGTTACAACTTTTTCTCCAGTTATTAAGCCGACAACAATTAGACTGATGTTAACAATGTGTTTCTTCATGGTGATTTAGAACATGATGTTTATATGGTTAACCTTTGGGTTTTGTTGATAAAGATAAACCGAATCGAGTTTGCAAATTATGTTGCTCTCTTTATGGGTTGTGACGATCGTCGTGACAATGGTTCAAACATCTGGCTCAAGTGTTAGAGCAACTTGGTTTCCGAAATTCTGCTGCGGATGCTTCATTGTTTTACTACAAAACAGAAACAGCCCATTTACTTTGCTGGGTCTAAGTTGACGACATTGTTTCGACAGAAAATGACTCGAAATCGATTCGAACAATTATTTCGTCCATGCAAAAAGAATTCTCTCTCAAAGATTTGGGAGTTCTTGATTATTTTTTAATCGTGGAAGTGAAACATTTGGCTAATGGCATTTTCTTATCTCAAGCAAAATACATAACAGATATGTTGAAACGAGCCAATATGCAAGAATGTAGAGGAATTTCTACACCAGCTGTTGTTAGTGAAAAGCTTCATGACGATTCTCTTATTCCTGCTGAAGATCCGAATCTCTATCCGATAACAATCGGCTCTTTGCAATATTTGTCCCTTGCACCACCAGATATTTATTTTTCTGTTCATCAGCTCTCACAATTTGTTCACTGCCCACGTGCAGAACAACGATGTGCTGTCAAACGAGTTCTTTGTTATCTTCAGCACACTAAGGATCCTCGAAGTCGGTCCTTTCGTATCAATGCTTATACGGATGCAACTTGGGCTTCTGATGCTATGGATAGAAAATCAGTGTCGGGCAGTGCAATTTTCATGGGAAATAATCTGATTTCATGGTTCACAAAGAAGCAGAGGACGGTTGCAAGATCCTCTACCGAGCCGGAGTATCGAGCACTAGGTACTGAAATTACTTGGCTGCTGTGTTTAATAACTGAGACTGGTTTGCCAACACCTTCAGCACCAACCATTTGATGTGACAATACTGGTGCTACGTATCTTTCCGCTAATCCGGTTTTCACTCCCGCATGAAGCACATTGAGGTTGATTATCGTTTTGTCCGTGATAAGGTTCAGAAGAAAATAATTCAAGTGAAATATCTTTCTACGAAAGATCGAATTGCTGATGCCTTAACAACAGCACTACCGAAACGGCAACATGAAATCTTCAAGGAAAAATTGACAATTCACCCTCCTCCGGAGTAGAATTGTGAGGGCATGATAAGGGTTATCCTAACTAATATTTAGAATTTGTATTTAGATATCAACTTATGTATATCTCATTAGCTGTAGTTGTCAAGTAGCCCGTTTTGGTATTCCAGTACGGATAATATGTTTACAGGTCTTGGATGTCAAATTTTGCAGAGAATGTTGTTTGTACTTTGAGTTACTGGGATGGTTATATAAAATATTATTGTTCTTGTAAGCAGGGATATCAAGGCAATCCGTACGTTTCTTGTTCAGGTAAATCAAACCCTCTTTGAATTAGTTCCAACGGTACATACGAATCACCGAACACAAATAGAATATTATTTTTCTATTAATTTTGTTTATGAAAAAATTAAATGAGGGTATTATTGTCAGTGTTCTAGATAAGGAAAGGATAAAATTATGCAATAAATTAAAAATTCTAAAAGCTAATTGATTTGGTGCATAAAATCAATTCATACACAAACATATATAAGAATTTTCTAATTTCTACAAGAGTGAAATAGTATATTATTTTCATCATATATAAAAAAAAAAAATTGTATAAACATTTTCTTTTCTTTTTTTTTTTTTTAAAATATATTAGTTTCTATTTAAATCTATGCAATGACATAGTTTAACTTAATTTCGGTCTTGTATTAAAAAATTTTTTTCTTTACCGAATATAAATAATCGCAACAACTGTTTTACAATACAAGCAGTGATAATATTCGATAACAGAAACCAAATGATTTAAGTAGCTTACCTGCAGATATCAATGAATGTGAAGATCCACACAAAAATCCATGCAATAAAATGGTGTACAAATACACCAGGAAGCCATAATTGTTCATGTCCTCATGGCTATATGTTCGACGGAAACGATTGCCACCTCTTGACCGACCATTTCAATGCCTCTAAACATAACTATAAAACAGTTATAATAGGTATATATAATTATATCTCCATCCTTTTTCCAGTTTCAATGGATGTCCTTTTATTTTATTTTATTTACCTTTTCTTGCTATTTTGTGCAGTTTTAAGTGTAGGCAGAAAGACCAGAAGCTGAGGCACACGTTCTTCAAAAGGAATGGAGGTTTACTTTTGCAGCAACATTTATCTTCTAGTTCTATTGAAGGAAGTGTTGATCAAAGAACAACCTTGCTTACAGAAAAAGAACTCGAAAAGGCAACCGATCAGTATAACGAGAATCGGATTCTTGGCCAAGGCACAGTTTATAAAGGAATGTTGAGTATTGGAAAAATTGTTGCTATCAAGAAGTCAAACATTGTGGATGAAACCAAAATTGGTCAATTTATAAATGAATATTATAACAGATTAACCGCAGGAATGTTGTTAAATTACTGGGTTGTTGTTTGGAGACGGAAGTTGCATTGTTGGTTTATGAATTCATTCCGAATCGAACACTTTTTGATCATTTACATGACCCAAATCAGGAATTTCCAATTACATGGGAAATGCGGCCAAGAATAGCAGCAGAAATTGCAGCTGCTTTATCTTATCTACATTCAGCAGCTTCTGTACCTATTTATCATAGGGATATAAAGTCTACTAACATACTTTTAGACGAGAAATACAGAACAATAGTATCGGATTTTGGAACTTCTAAGTCAATCCCAATTGATCAAACACACGCGACGACTCGACTACAGGGTACATTTGAATATTTAGATTCTGAATATTTTTTATCCAGCCAATTTACAGAAAAGAGTGACGTTTACAGCTTTGGAGTAGTTTTTCTTGTGCTTTTAACGGGACAAAAACCTGTCTCTTTAACGAGAGAGATTAATGAGAGAAGTCTGCTTACTTATTTTTCTTGGCGATGGAGAAAAATAGTTTGGATGAAATTATTGATGCTCGAGTTGGGAAAGAGAGGCTAGCAAGAAGATGCTTGAATTTAAATGGTAAAACAAGGCCTAGAATGAAAATGGTGTTAATGGAATTGGAAGGTTTAGAGCTTTACATGGAAAGTATTCGACAATGGAAGAGAATGTTGAATGTGAAGAAAGTGATAATTCTTCAAGTGATTTTAGTGAGCTACAGTATGTTAGTTCACCTTCAACCATTGTTTCTTGTTCAAAGCTTAATGTTCTATTAGATTAACAGTTGTTTCCTGTTCACGATTACACTTGCCAACCACCCTCTAATCTTTACTTATTGAAAAATAATTAAGATTTGTTTATTGGGTGCATTTAAAATAGTAAATAAATAAATAAAATAAATTATAAATTATCAATGATGAATAAACATCACGAAAGATAGATTTAAAAAATTGACATATGATCTTGGGTCAATTTGAAAAAATTCATGTTAAAATATAATTATGTTCCCTCAAAGTCTAATTAGCCAAACTAGAACTTCCATCGATTAATCGAATAAAGTTATCATACCCCAATCATACGAATTGGTCGAATTTAAGTTTATATATATATATATATATTTGGTATTCTACCATATGTAACAATTCGAATCATTGGGGGTAATTCGCTAATTTGGCCGGAAATATATATATATTTTTTCAAATTAACTGAAATTTTTATACATTTTGATCAAATTATTTTTTTAAATTTGTTAACAAAAATTGGCTGAATTAGAATTTTAATAAAATTGGCCAATTAGCCTAAAAAGGTTATTGTACTCGAATTGACTGAATTAAGAATTTTGGCCAAATTGAAAGCAATGTGATAAAGTTTTTCCTTTTTCTATTCTACAATAGCTATTTTAATTTTAATGTAACAAATTTAGATAATTTGGGTATATATTGGCCGAAAAGTGCTTTTAACCGAATTTAAATGAAATTTTTACAATTTTAACCCGAATAACTAAACGAATTGACTGCCTTTAGTCCATCAGTCGAAAAATAATAAAGTTTTCAACTTTTTCTATTCTACAATAGCCATTTTTATAAAACAAATTCAGCAATTTCCACTAATTCAGATGGAAAATACTTTTGCCAAGTTTAACTAAATCACCTGAAATTTTTTTACCGAATTAATTTTTTACATTCTTTTCACCCGAACCAAGTTACCAAATTAGATGAATAACTTGAATTAGAATTTTGATCAAATTAACCGAACAAAATTACCATACACATACACGAATTATAATTGGCCAAACATTAAATATTTTGACCGAATTAACCGAATATAATCAAGTTTTTCTTTTCTCCCCTATTCTAGCTATTTTTATGTAACAAATTTCAATAATTCGCCTTCGATAGAAAAAGTATTTAGTCGAATTTATTTTAAATAAACCAAAATTTTTATAAATTTTGATCCAAACGGAATTACAAAATTGATTGAATTAAAATTTTGATCAAATTATCCAATTGACCAAACAAATATGCCAAACATGAATTACGCTAATTGACCAAACTTCAAGTATTTTGACTGAATTGCCAAAATATAATCAATTTTTTTTTTTAAATTCTAGAATAGAAATTTGTATGTAACAAATTTGAATAATTGGCAAATAGACCAAAAACTGCTTTTAGAACCAAATTAATTGAAATTTTTACAAATTTTGACCGAATTACTTCAATTACCTGAATTAGAATTTCTATTGAATTATCCGACTAACCGAATAAATTTATCATTCTATCATCACTCGAACTGTCCTAACCTTAAGTATTTTGGTAGAATTGATCGAAATGTAATCAAGTTTTCCTTTTTTTTTCTCTGTTCTAGAATAGCCACTTTTCTGTTACCAATTTGGATAATTGGAGTAATTCCCCAATTTGAACATGTTTAATAGAAAATTATCCAACTACTCCTAAACTATTCAGTTGACAAATTGGACTCAGCTTCTTCAAATTTTCTTATTTGTCCGTTCTATTACTATCAAAATGAATTGCCGGCCGGCTACGCAAAGAAGACGGATTCACTTCACTGTCTCATTTTCAATTTTCACTATAATACTCTTTCTTCTATCATCAACCTCTCATCCAAGTTTTCATTTCAATGGCTACCAAATTAGTTACGATTTACTACTGTGTCTTGTTTCTATGGCTGCCAAAACTATTAGTATTTGCACAAACCTCTGTTGCAAAGCCAGGGTGTTCAGAATCATGCGGAAATGTTACAATTCCATACCCATTTGGAATTGGACCTGGTTGTTACTTGGATCCACAGTTTGAAATAATCTGCAATAAATCTTCTCTTCCAAACAGACCATTCATAACTACAATCAATTTGGAATTGCTAGAGATTTCACTCCAGTCTACAACTGTTCGTGTAAAAAATCCTGTTCTTTCTTCAAATTGCGAAAACAGAGCTCCGATTTTAGATGTTAGCTTATCAAGTAGCCCTTTTTCGTTTTCTGATACTCATAACAGGTTTACAGCTCTCGGTTGCGATAATCTCGCCTTGATTTACCGGCAATCGATGGTAATCGGTGGTTGTCTTTCGATTTGTAATGTTACTGTTAGGGAGAGGAGCTGTTACGGCATAAATTGTTGCCAAACGACAATTCCTCCTTTTTTGAAGTTTATTAATGCGTCGTTTAGAAGTTTAGATCCTAATAAAGGTATTGAAGGATGTAGAGTTGCGTTTATGGTTGATAAAGATTGGTTTAGCTCTAATACTACTGATATTAATGGGTTAATGAATGTTGATTCTGTTCCTGCCGTTTTGGAGTGGGGTGTTAGCAATGGCATTTGCAATTCTTCTTCAAGCATCAATGATGGAAATTCAACTGATATTTGTGGAGATAATGCTTCTTGTTCGAGGAAATTAGGTATTAATTATGCATGTAATTGTAATGAGGGCTATCAAGGCAATCCATACATTTCTTGTCAAGGTAATAATCTCATTCTTTAATCATAAAGGCATTTTGGGTTTTTCATTCTTAAAATAATTAGATACAATATGAAACTAATACTAATACATGTTGCAGCCAATCAGGGTGTAGATTGATTTGTTATCCTATGTTTTACGGAAATTGTAGGATGTAGAAGTCTTGAGCATGATGTTAAACTGTTGCTTGTTGGTTTAAAATTTGGGAGTTTGAATAATTTTGGTATTTTATTATCCAATTTTTGTTTAAAAGCATCTTTTAACACTTAATTTACTTCCCCAATTTCATGCAGATATTAATGAATGTGAATTTCCAAGCAAAAATACATGTGAAATGCTCTGTATAAATACACCAGGAAGCTTCAAATGTTCCTGTCCTGATGGTTATATTTCTGTCGGAAACGAATGCTACTTGCTGAGTGACAATAGATATGCTAGATCAAGGATTAAAAATGGGATTGTAATAGGTGATTACCCATCTCTCTTTACTTTGATCTTATTTGTTCTTTCTTTAATCTTATTTTTCTGTTGAGTATCTATAATTTTATACAGCTGTTTCTGTCTGAATAATATGATCTTGTTATGTGCAGGTGTATGTGTTGGCCTTGGAATAATCTTCTTGCTAATTGGGATATGGTGGCTATACAAGACAGTAAAAAGGCGAAAAGATGTAAAACAGAAGCAGAAATTCTTCAAAAGGAATGGAGGATTACTATTACAACAACAACTATCTTCAAATGAAGGTACAGTTGATCAAAACTCAAACTTGTTCACATCGAAAGAACTAGAAAAGGCGACCGACCATTTTAATGAGAATCGAATTCTTGGCCAAGGAGGCCAAGGCACAGTTTATAAAGGAATGTTGAGTGATGGGAAAATTGTTGCTATTAAGAAGTCGAAAATCGTGGATGAAACAAAAACTGATGAATTTATCAATGAAGTAGTCATTTTATCTCGTATCAACCACAGAAATGTTGTTAAATTATTAGGTTGCTGTTTGGAGACACAAGTTCCTCTCTTGGTTTATGAGTACATTCCTAATGGAACACTTTTTCATCATTTGCATGATCCAAATGAGGAATTTCCAATTACATGGGAAATGCGGTTAAGGATTGCAGTAGAAATTGCTGGTGCATTATCATATCTGCATTCTGCAGCTTCTATCCCTATTTATCATAGAGATATAAAGTCTACCAACATACTTTTAGACGAAAAATACAGAGCAAAAGTATCAGATTTTGGTACTTCTAAATCAATTGCAGTTGATCAAACACATGTAACAACTCGAGTACAAGGTACTTTTGGATATTTAGATCCTGAATATTTTCAGTCGAGTCAATTTACTGAAAAGAGCGACGTGTATAGTTTTGGGGTTGTTCTTGTTGAGCTTTTAACAGGACAGAAACCTATCTCCTCAACACGAGATGTCGAAGAGAGAAGTTTAGCTGCATACTTTTTATCCGCGATGGAAGAAAATCGTTTGGATGAAATTATAGATTCTCGAGTTGGGAAAGAAGGTGAGAAATCAGAGATTATGGCAGTGGCTAAGTTAGCAAGAAGATGTTTGCGTTTAAATGGGAAAAAAAGGCCTACTATGAGAATGGTTGTAATGGAATTGGAAGGGATTAGAACTTTACATGGAAATTTTTCAACCATAGAAGAGAAAGATGAATGTGAAGAGAATGATTATGGTTTAGGTGATCATGCAGTTTCATGGAATGTTGATTCATCTGCCACTACAATTACTGTTTCTTATTCAAACAGTAATGTTACAGTTCCATCTGATAGGCAAGAGGAACCTCTACTTAACTAAGTTTTAAGTCCAAATAACGATATTCATGGTTTTAACTTTTTATCATAAACTACGCAGCTTTAATATTTGTTTAAACAATTAAAGTGAATTGCTTTTATCCATTTTTTATGAAGAAAAAATTAGCTGACATGGTGAATCTAAATTCTCGGTTGAATTTTACTTAAAAAAAAATCTAAAACATGAGAATTAAACGAAAAAATGAAGAGTCTCAATTATAATAAGACAAATAAAGTAAAATGTAAAATTTCATATGTGGGGATATGATAATAATCTAAAAAGAGGATGTGATGCATGCAGCTGAGACGTACTAATAGACGTACTAATAGACCAGTAGACTTGAACCTTGTTCCTACATGACCCGATCAATTCGTTTAGGTACTCGCCATCTATTTTTATTGCTCAGCTCTTTGACAATATGAAATAACCAAAAGCTCTGCCCTCTCTCTCTATTGATCCAAGGGATGGAAGGGCAGAGGCCTTTGGTGCCCCCTCCAGTCAAGAATTGGGGCCTCACAATCACTAGCCAATATGCTTTTCTCTCATGCATTTTTTCGTTCATGGTTTGATATTCTGGTGTCCTAGGCGTAGAGGAACCACACCAATCCATCCTGAATTTAGTGGTTAAACTCTACTGCGGTGAAAATACTGTAGGGGAGGTCCTGCGGAAAAATAGCTCGACGTCAGGATGATAAAATACTTAACGCCACTCATTCTTATTACTTTTTCAATATGAAAAAAATAAAAATAAAAATAAAAATAAAAAGGTCATCTTATTGAAAATCCCAATTAGGAAATCCCTTTTCTCCCACTTCACACCTCGGAACGCACCGTTCTTATAGAGAGAGAGGCGCTTTCGCATCTTCTTAACCCCAATTGTATTTTAAAGAAAAAATTGAACTTTAAAATATTTACCAACTTTGATCTTCTGAAGTTATATCTGTTATGCCCTTTATTGATTTATAAGGCTAATTTTAGGTTGTGCTTGAATTTAAATACATGCGGATTCCATGTCAAGCCCATCACAAATCTACTGTACATGTTCTCAAATACCTTTAAGGCACTGTTAGCAAATGCCTTTTAATTTTACCCTGCCAACAACTCTAAGCTTCTCACTATTGTGATGCTGATTGGGCAGTCTGCCCCATGACAAGAAGATCAATTCATGATTATTGTTTGTTTTTGTGATAAGCATTGGTATCTTGGCAAACTAAACACAACAAACAAAGTACACGAGTATGGCATCAACAGTATGTGAATTACAGTGGCTATCTTATATACAAGATGATTTTTAGGTGGAAAACTCGCTAGTTAATCAGGATCGGCCCGTCGATAGCTTGGCCCGGAACCGTGTATGCGGCGGTCCGGTTCAGATTCAACCTATTCTTGAATCGTGGCTAGCTACAGTCCGTAATCGACTGACCTAATCGCCAAGCCTAACCGCCAGACCCATGACCGTTGCCAGAACCTTCGGGCCTCCTCGGCTAACGACTGTTGCCCTCTGTTTAAAACACTTGCATCTGCTAAAGATGAAAGTCTTAGCAGAAACAATATTAAAAGATGAATAGATATGAGAGGAAGAAGATGATATGACTTTATTTCACAGCAATTGAGAATTTATACAAGTTGAAAATAACAAATTCATCTAAAATAATGGTATTCTAATAATAAAATCTTAGATTCTAAGGCTGGAAATCAGGAAGTCCAGCTACATTATTTGAAAATAGAAAAATAAATTTGAATTTAAAATTGTTGACTACAAACAAAATGTCAACACTTCAACACTCCTCCATGACATTTTGATGACAAACACCAATATTTTTCCTTAGTGCTTCAAATCTTTCTTTTGGCAAAGACTTTGTGAAAATGTCAGATAATTGTTCTTCAGATGAACAATGAACAAGTAACACTTCATTAGATTGTTGAACTTCTCTAATAAAATGAAACTTAATCTTGATGTGCTTGGTTCGCCCATGAAATACAGGATTCTTCGCAATTGAAACGGCAGAGATGTTATCACACATAATTCAGGTTGCTTCAACTTGTTCATAACCCAAATCTTTCAGCAACTTCCTTAACCAGATGGCATGATTTACTGCACAGGTAGCAGCAATGTACTCTGCTTCTGCAGTCGATTGAACTGTAGTTTCTTGTTTTCTTGAATTCCAAGTGAAATACCCAGCCCCTAAAGAAAATAAATATCCAGAGGTACTTTTCGAATCATCAACACAACCTCCCCAATCGCTATCGGAATAACCGATCAATTTCAAATTTTCATTAGTCGACTTAGGGAAAAAAATTCCAAAATTAACAGTACCTTTAATGTATCTCAACACTCTTTTAGTAGCTGAGAAATGAGTTTCTTTAGGAGAGTTCATGAATCTAGAAAGCAATTTCACAACAAACAATATATCAGGCCTGCTCGCTGTAAGATACAAAAGACTACCTACCAAACTTCTATACATGCTTCCGTCCACTTTATTAGCATCATCATCCTTGTTAAGCTTTAAATTAGTTGCCATAGGTGTTCTAAGAGGCTTACACTCCTCCATTTTGAACCTTCTTAGAACATCTGAAGCATATTTTTGTTGAAATATGAAAAAACCACAACTAGACTGTGTCACTTCCATACCAAGAAAGTACTTCATGATGCCAAGATCAGTCATCTAAAAACAACGTTTCATTTCGTCTTTGAACTGTTGAATTAGTTCTAATTGGCTTCCTGTTATAAGCATGTCATCGACATAAATTGAAACAATTAAAGAATGATCACCACATGATTTCACATACAAGGTTGCTTCACTTTGACT
>CANUEY010210226.1:0-11461 GCA_948099555.1 Croton setiger
ACATAAAACCTAACTACATTGAAATTTTTTCAAATTAAAATAATTACCTGGAGTACGAGGAGACAACCTCCAATATAAGACGAACCCAGCGCTGCCTGGCACAGGTTCCGATACAGATACGCCAGGACAGCGCTACCCCAATTGAACTCACGACAGCCAGCGAGGTCTTCAAGCATCAGCGCCAAAATCAGCGACGTGCTGTTCTTGGAGGAATCACAAAAAAGGAAACCTCCAAGTAACCACAGCATGAAGCTGCGAGCACGCTGCTGAAAAACGTGCTCCGACGCTGTCGGCTCTGGGGGTCAGCACATAAGCGATTATGCTGCGAAGCATAATCCTGCTGCCTCTCGCAAAATTCTAAATTTCTAATCATAAACCCTATATTCAAAATTAAAATACTAAATGCAATATTCTAAATTTATAAATTTCTAATCATATACCCTATTTTTAAAATCAAAATACTAAATGCAAAATTATTAATTTCTAATTATACACCCTATTTTCAAAATTAAAATACTAAATGCAAAATTATTAATTTCTAAGCATACACCCTAATTTCAAAATTAAAATACTAATTGCAAAATTCTTAATTTCTAACCCTAAACCCTATTTTTAAAATTAAAATACTAAATGCAAAATTATTAATTTTTAAGCATACACCCTAATTTCAAAATTAAAATACTAATTGCAAAATTCTTAATTTCTAATTATACACCCTATTTTCAAAATTAAAATACTAAATGCAAAATTATTAATTTCTAAGCATAAACCCTAATTTCAAAATTAAAATACTAATTGCAAAATTCTTGATTTCTAATTATACACCCTATTTTCAAAATTAAATTATTAAATGCAAAATTTCAAATTTCTAAGCATACACCCTAAATCCTAACTAAAATTAAAATACTAAAATAAAAATTAGTAAACATACATTTTTTCGCTAAAAATCCTAATCCTCTGAAGTTAAAATTAAGAATTTTGAGTGATTTGGTGGTTTGTGAATGAAAATGGAAAGTTTTTTGTTTAAAATCAAAAACCTGGTCACCCTTTGGTGTTCTGACTTAAGTTTGCTAAAGAGATATGCGAACTTATTCAAATTTTGAACAAGTTCGCATATCTCTTTAGCATAAGAGATAAATATCTTTAACTTAGAAGTTCGCATATCTCTTATGCGAACTTCGCATAAGAGATATGCGAACTTCTCTAGTTCGCATATCTCTTTAGCGTTCACCGCTTCCTCTGTCCAGGTTCTATTTTTTAGCCGCATATTTGCAAATAATTCTAGATTTAGAGGTCTCTTGGTTCGATCTACTCGATTTGATCTTTGTTCAGCTGAGATGATCTCATCAACGAAGTAGACCTGTTAGTCTCCAGCTTATTTGGAAGGCAAGTTAATCTAGTTGGATATATTCACAAGCTTTGGTTGTAGAGAATTGAGTTCTGAATTCGGCTATCACCACTCCTTCCCTTATTTCTTAACATTGACAGTCTGATTTGTATTTGCTTTTTTTTTGGGGTATGCTAGGATTTCCCCAAGACCTAAGTGCATTCACAATAATTCTGATCACAATTTGTAAACTATACTTCTCAAAAAATAACGACACATGACCTGAATTGTAATTCATAAGAAATTGAGACTATTCTCTTCAATAATAAATCTCATTCTTAATTATTTTAGTAGTTCCATAATTTTTAATTCTCAAAACATAATATGTTCATAAAATTAGATATATAATTTTTAAAATTATATATTTTTAGAAAATTTTCTTGTTACTTCTGCAAGTGTTATTAAATCATATGATTGAGTCCCAATTTCACTTTTTGGTTCCACTTCCCAATTTTTTAGTAGCTATAGAAAACTTAAGGGCAAAGCATATAAATAGTCAATTTTAAGGTTTTAAAATTAACAAATGAACTTTATGTTTTAAACTCCTAAAATAGTTAGTTTCTTTTTTTTTTTTTTTAAGAAATAGAGATGAAAATAGACCTTCCACAAAAATAACTTAATATTAGCCCACTAACTAAATTATCTACCAAAATAATAGACACTCCATATTAAAAAATAATAAGTTAATTAAATTTTAAAAGTAGATTTAAATAAAGAGTAATTTGTCATCATATTTATTTGATTTCTTAATTTTTTAAATATAATTTTTTATTTTGGCTAAAATAAATTAAAATTTTACTTTTTTGAAATACAATTTATTAAGTTTTTTTAAAAATTAATTTTTTTAATTTTTAGATAAAAATACCAAAAATACAAAAAATGTTCAACATATATTTCAATTTAAATGTGTAACGACCGATTATTATATGTTCAATATCTGCTATTAGGGAAAAAAATGTCTTCCTATCTCTAATATTCGACTCTTTCGAGAATTTTTAGAGTCACTATAGTTTCTACAACATTAATAAATACATTGTTCAACACTTATTTAGCTTATGTTCAATACACTCACAATAATAATTTATCCAGAATGAGTTCAACTACTATTTAAACTATATTGGAACAATATCTACAGTATTAAAAAAAATGAACATCTTACTTTCTGCCAACTCTTTTGATGAAAAATATTCGAAGTCACTATCTAACTTTTTTTACTTGCTTCAAACTGCAATATAAAAAACAATATCAAATAAAAAATATGACTTCAAATTTATTATGGATATTAAGATAAAACATGTTCGAAAATTATTCACAGCTATTAAATATGTCAAGAAAAACATGTTCGTTATACTAAATTTACAATCAATTAATCTAAATAAAAAAAAAATTCTAGCATCTTGATCCACAACAAAATTTTGAATAGGTTATGCTAATTTATTTATAATTTCATAAAAAAAATTTAAAAAAATTTCAATATTATAATCACACAAAAATAAAAATTGTTAATAACTTTTAAAAATTATCACAAACTGTTTAGAAATTGATACAACATTATTCATAACATGTGAATAACATGTTGGGAGAAGGTAGTTTACTAAATTTTAGAGTTGAAATTTTAAAATTGTCAAGTTTCATTTAAAAGAATAAAAAAGAGCATAATAAAAAGTTTGAATCATGAAAATTAAGTTTGATGCATACGTGCATGAGGCATTTGCATTCCCAACACTATGAAAATAAAATTATATTAAGAAAAACTAAAATTGAAAATGAAATAAAAATAAAAATAAAAGTTAAATTGAAAATGAAATTAATGCTTTTATACTGTTCAGATTTTATTTAAAATCTGTGCTAAATTCTTCCTTCCTAACATTTTGCATCAATTTTCTTCAAACATTACTTCCAAATTATATCCCACCAAAATACTAAATATGCATAAAATAAATAAAAACACAATAAACATAAAAACTAACAAAAAATAACAATAAAATACTAGTAAACTCAATATCCTATAAATTCACACTTTATTAGTAAGAAATTGATATTGACACTTAAATTAAAATTTATGATTTTGATTCCCGTACCATTCCAATATTACCAATTCATTTTTTACTCTAATACGGTTCTCGATATTGATTCGAAACTCCAGAAACCATGCATATCCCTAATCGGGTGCAATTCATACATGTAGAACATATGTATCCTATACTATTAGGAGCAGTGAATATGATACATTGTGTGAAGGGAGTCATTGACTCCATTTAAAATGTTTTTGACATTTTGCATATTTAATTTCTGGATTAAATATAACAAGTTACAGTTTTCAAAATTTAAATAATTATTATAAACTAAACATCAAAATTAATAAAGTATTATAAACTAAACAACACAGTAGAATTTGACAGTTGAAATTATATAATTTTTAATATTTGGAATATATGATCAAATTTTTGAAGTTGTGACTCACTTCTAATTTTAGGATTAAATATAAACAATCAAATGGATAATTTAAAAAATATAAAACAAAAACTAGAAACATCCATTTTCGATTTTATGTAAAAGAAAGAAAAAGAATAATGATTATCAGAAGAAACTAAGCTGAGGTCTTATTAGACAAAACCAATGTTTTAAGCTAATGTAAGTTGTTTTACTAGTTGTTATATAGAAGAAGATAATTGTTAGATTTTCATGTGGTGATTTAAAATAAAATTTTTCCGTAAAAATAATAGTTGACTAACAATTAAAAATAAAATGACTTAAGAAGACGTAAATTAATGTCAATAATTAAATTTGATAAATATCTTTTAATTGTAAATCAGGAATTATGATATATAATTAAAATATAAGATTAAAACTATATATTTATTTCTTTCAAAACATGTTAATAAAAAAAATAGAGAATGTCCACTGCACTCTCTATTTTTAGAGTCTCTCTCAGACATGCAGACTTAACAATTTCTCTTCTTCTACAGTTATTTTTTTTTTTTATTTCTTTCTCTATTTTCTTATTTTTCTCTTCTTTTCCAGATTTTTTTCTGCAAATAACGAGTTTATTCTCTCAAAAACAAAAATAAATCTTGTTGCTAGGCCTTGAAAAGAGAAGAACCATCCATATTCCAAACCGTCTATTGGTAATACGATTCAACTGGATTATAAAAACTGAACCACACAATGGTGGAGTAGTAAATTAATAACTGGATCATAAGGTTATAGCGATTGAGAAGGCGTAAGCACCATCGGAATTGACTTGAAAAGAAGTAGATATGTCTACCGGATTTATGCCGGACGTCCAAATGGGTATGGGTTTGGTTTTTTTCTTCTGGGTATGAAAAATTTAAGATAAAAATTAAATCTTTTTGTGGAGACAATGTAATCTGGTAATCAATTTGGATTCTGTTTAGCCTGGTTTGAGAACTAGCAATATAGGATGAAGAAGGAGAACAAGAGCATAGGACTTTGATGAATCATTTACATTTCCTGATTTCTTTCATTTATTGGTTGAAATTGTATAATAATTCAAGAAAGTAATTGATATATAATAATATGTCTATTGGGGATGTGATTAATATGTTTATTCAAATATTTAATTGATAGAAGAATTCAGATTATGAAAAAAAAAAAAAGTTGGAAATTATTGAAAGGAAATGGAGATGGGTACCGTGGATGGGGAGAAGAGAGAGGAAGAAGAATATCTATATTATTAATATTTTCTTTTCAAGAGATATTATTAATATTTCTGTTTTTTTTTTTGGAAGAAAAATTATTAATATTGTTGATTTTTATTGGTCATTTTAATTACAAATTATCACTTGAAGTTCGAAGCTTTCTGCCATTTGAAAGTTCTTTACATGTTTAGATATCTACTTAAAACGTATGAAAATTATATATTTGAATTAGAGATACTTTAATTGTTAATATTTTACAAACCACTCATACCATCATTAAATTTTTAGAATAATTACATAATTGAACAACGAAAAATAGTGTTACTGAATATTACTTTTTAAATAATTTTTAAAAACATTGATTTATGTGTAGAATAATTTAGACTATCTATTTTCCAATATTTTATATATTATTTAGAATTAAATCCCCGAGACTTATTAAATATGATTTAATACTTTCTTTATTTTAAGTATAATTCTGTTTTTCAATTTGAACATTCAAAATATAAGCTTATTTTTTATATTTATATTAATATTAAATATTAATATTTTAAAAATTATTTTTATAATGAATAAAATGAGTGTTTTGATTATATTAAAACAAAAATATTACGATCAATTTTAATAAAAATTAATTATAAATGTGGAAAATCTTAAAATGTCTAAATGAGAAATCTTAAGTCAGTTTAATTTTTAATTATTTTACTTATACTTATATTTCTCATTACACAACTTTTTTAATGGTTAACATACAAAATTTTTTAACAGTTAATCATTGCCCCATATAAAAGGGGTTGTGGATCCAAAAATAAGACTATCAATTATAGACTCCCCGGCCGATATTTACGAGAACAAAATCATAATTATATTTCCGCCACCAACTCAATATATTAAAGAAGCAATTAATAACTAGCACTACTATTGTAACCTTTTTCTACTCTTTAAAGCTCTAATAATACAATGATTTAATTTAATCTCCATCATTTGTACAACGAGTGAAGAGTAAATCATAAATTTGCACTATTAATATACCAATATTAATCGCACCACAAATTTATATAACTTCTGTAACCCCCGCCTCTCATCAACACTAATTTATTCAGATAGTAGGTTACAATACTATCACTACAATAAAACAAAAAAATAATATATATTTTTTAAACAAATTAAAAAGAACATCCGATTTTTTTTTTTATAGAAAAAACAATATTTACCTCTCCATTATCTTTGATTTTTTTTTGGGATATCGAAGTGTAATTATTAATGATTGTGGCTTGTAAATCTTTTTCTTGTTGATTGTATTTTCAGTGGCTACAAAAAACAATCTCATGCACGCTTCCATTCCATCAATATAGATTACTCTACGATGCTAGCCTCCCATGGATACCCAATCACATTTCACATATTATTATACCCAAATTTAAAATTTTAATGGCTTTTTTTTTTTTTGGGATTAATTAATCAATAGAACATGTTCTGAATATAATTAAAAAAAATTCTAAAATTTAATGCATGTATTGAAAATCTACACAAGGTCTCACATATATCAAGAAGAGAGGAGTTATTATGAAACATGCATAATAGTAATCCAGTTAAATATCGTGAGACGGCGCAACAATTAATAATATCTTCTTCTTAATTAATTATTATTAAGATTCAATTAACTCTGTAATTCCTTTCTCTCCTTTTAAATTCCACTTTATTTGCAAAACCCCTGCACATTCATATCATAGCCGCTCATTTGCTCTTTTTCCCATAAAAATAACTACTATTAAACTCTTTTTCTATGTCCTGAAGATAAAAAAAAAAAAAAAAAAAAAAAGCAATGGCTAGTAACGAACCAGTTTATGGCTTTTTAGGGTTTAATCAAACCAAAGAAGAACCCTTAATTTACACTGACGATCAATTTCCTACATTTGATTTCAGGTAATACAATATATTTTTTTCCTTTTATGAATTTTTTTTTTCATAAACATATATCATTTTTTTTTCTTTTGGTTTTCAGCCGTCCTTATTCAGTATGGGAGGATTGGCAAAGACAATCTTCTATAGAAACAATCTTTGATGGTAGTTATGGTTCTGTTTTTGAATCGCTATATATTGAAAATAGTCAAGGTAATACAAAAAAAATTATATTTATGTAAATTCTAAATTTAATTTAATTTTTATTTGGTGCAATATGTTGAATTAATGCAGATGATCTTGGAGATTGGAGTGGCTTAGCTCCTTTATTCGAGCCACAAAAGATGATTTGCAATACTGAGACGCAAGATGATTTTACAGAAGAGAAGAAGGCGGTGAAGTTGAGGGAGGAGAAAATAAGTAAAAGCATTTCAAAAGAATTAACAAGAGAAGAAATATCAAAATATTTTTATGTCCCGATTACTAAAGCAGCAAGAGATCTCAATGTGGGACTAACCCTATTGAAGAAAAGATGCAGAGAATTGGGTATTAGAAGGTGGCCACATCGGAAGCTCATGAGTCTTCAAACCCTAATTAAAAATGTCCAGGTACAGGTACCAAACAGTACTTTTTTATGGATTTTATTTTTTTAATTGATGAAGTGGGATTCTATTATGTGTAGGAAATGAATGAAAGTGAAGAAAAGCTAAAGGATGCAGTGGAAGTATTGGAAAAAGAAAAGAGGATGCTTGAGGAGATGCCTGATATGGAGCTCGAACATCAAACAAAAAGGCTGAGACAAGCTTGTTTCAAGCAAAATTATAAAAAAAGAAAGCAAAATGTGACTACTCATTCTTCTTCATCTTCATCTTCTGGTCTTTTAATGACATTAGAAGCCACCATTTCTCAAGAGAGCGAAATTGCGGCGCATGAAGATGAAGATGATGAGGAGATTAGATCTCTTCTGGAAGAACCAGTTGTTGTATCAATTTGATGTTTGCATATTAAATCTATGGCGTCTAATTAAGCAGTTCTAGATGTGGTTTTTCTTAATTTCTTTTTGTAAATAGTACTTCTGCTAGTATGTTATGTTATCGTAATATATTAATATTAGCCTCTATGTTTTTGTTTAATGTTTTGAGTTCTTAGTACTATTTTATTTTCTATGGGTAAAACATTGCATTAAATTGAAAACGGATTTCCTCCAAACATATTGCATTAGTAATTTTATAAGTTAACTCGTTCATTTTATTTTTATTTTTATTATTATTATGGAAAAAGAAGGAAACATCTCTATCTAATATAATCTCAGACTCAGTCCCCCAAAACACTGACTCATCTTCTTCCTTCTGCTAACCACCAACGCCAACACCCCATCAATATTAATTTTTTTTTTCTTTTGCACATTTCTCCTTTGTCCTTCATCCCACCAACGCCCACCAAAGTCAAACTTCCCCTTACCCGCTTCCCTCCTTTCAGCAAGCCACCGATAGTTTGGTTTCTATTTGTTTCCACGAGTATGCATAACTCTTTATGAAGGGAGAGGAAGAGGAGGAATATTTGATATATGGACACTTGACAAATATAATCCTTTTAACTACTATTTGAAAACAAAAATGAGCCATATTTAGTATACCTCGGATAAAAAATGTTAATTGTCTTTCTTCTCCATTATTTCATCTTCAACCTTATTTATTCTCTTTCTTCTTTTTTCTCTCAAATATTCTTCCATTTTTTGAAGAAATATTTTCAGATTTTCGTTTGAATTCAAAGATTTCGCTATTGGATTGAGAAATTAATTGAGATTTTTGCATTAATCAAAACTAGTAGCGGAATCACAAATTTTTGGAGTAAAGTTGACAATATGTGGTTTCCTTCCTGCTAATTACGAAGCTGGAAGCTGCAACAAAAGGACAGCCACAGCTGAAAGCCACTATTGATATGAGGCCTCCCACTAGCCGCCGATAAAAATGGCCATCACCCTTCAAGTCCGACACCACCAGCACCTCCGCCATTTGCCAGTTGATGAAGCTCCACACATAGCTCGAGTTCCTAATAGGAAAAACGGCCGGATTTTTCCAATAGCTTTTTCGATGTCCTCTGGTAGTTTCCGCTATCGGTTTTTGGTAACAATAAACTCATCTCTGAGCTCTTTCAGTTGATGTATGCTTTGTTCGGGTTGAAGTCATTTCTGGTGGTCGGCGAGTTTGGAGGTCCGCATGGTTTTTAACATTTTTCAGCAATTGCAGGGATTTTCTGATGAAAATAATTAATGGCATGTTTTGACTCTATATCTCGAGTACTTTGTTGATGTATATTTGTGTTGAGTTTGGTTAATTTTTGAATTTTATATAAAAATTTCATTTTAGTTTTTAAATTTAATTCTCTTTAAGATACAGTCCAATTCAAGCTACTTTCCAAGTTTACAGGCCCGAATCAAACACCATATTAGCTATGTACAAGTCTAACATAATGATTTCTCAATCTTATATGTCTTTCTCAGTTTTAATTTCATTTACTGTGAACCAAGAAATTTTTGAAATCAAATTAATCGAGAATCAAGTAAAAGGCAAAATCAACTCAAACCAAATTTAATTAAATCAGAAACCATCAAATCAGATCAGATCAAAGTCAAAGTATGACATCTCAATTATCAGATCATATGATTTTAAGGAAATTTAGATTAACTCGAACCAAAATCAGTCGGAGTCGATTGGATAAAGGGAATTAGTGAAAACATGATTAATTGAATAAAAGTAAATAATATTAAAAATGTTAAATTGTAGGTGAGTGTATTAATACTAATAATAATTGTGAAAATTAAGGGAATGAATAATAAGTGTGAAATATTTTAGTGGGGGAATAAATAATAAGTGTGAAATGTTTTAGTGGGTGAATTAATGTTAGGGGAATAATATATATATAATATATAATAATAAAGTTTTGACCAAATTAAAAAATTAAGATGCAATTTGATATTATTAATTAAACTTTATTTAATAAATTGGGATAATTATTTATAAGTTTTTAAAATTTTGCATAATTTGCGATTGGGTTTTTTATTTTGGAAACCTATTAATAGGTCCCATAAGGTTTCGGAAATTGTACACCCAAGTCCTTCCCTAATACTGCAGTGCATCCCGCAAGACCTCTGCGATAGACCTAGTCTGTCACAAAGAAAAATACAAGTATAAATAAAAATTCGCTCCACGTAAGAAGCATAAATAGAAAATTGAAATGAAAAACATAAAGGAAAACTCACCAATGTTGTGTATGACAGAGCCAATGTACCCTTAAGGTACAGGGAAGCTCATCCTATCATCCGGATTGTTGATGAACTGCACTGTTCGTTGTTAGTACCATGATAGTACTTATTAGACGTCCCTGCGTGTCCAATATAATCCCCAAGGAGCAGTGTGTTCGATCGATCCTCTCACCACGTGATGTACAATTAGTGGAATATGCTCCAATTCTTGGTGTTTCGACTGATTCTCGTCAATTTGTGGAGGCACTGATGTTCATCCCTACCCAGCAACAAAGTCTGATAAAGTATTTCCAATTGATACCCGAACTGTAGAACCGTCTTATTAGGGACGTGAAACTCGACCACCTCTATGAATATGAGTTGTGTCATGGTGGTCCACATGTGCTGCCTCGCTCTGCATTGCAGCGCTAGGGCATGCAGTAGCTGATCCTAGTACAATATCCACAAGAACTATCAAAGAAATATATATAAAATATATTAGTGTATATTTCTACAAAAAATAATGTAAAAATGAAGTAACAAAACATGATTCGAAAAATACCTCGCCGTTTGTCAAGATCGACAGCTGGTTTCAGTAACCCGACAGATTATGACTGGTAATATCTTGAAAATTTGTCCTTGTCTGCCACCTTCAAAAATAAGGAAATATAAGTATATAGCAAATAAAACCAATAAAATACAACAGAGAGAACTACATACCTCTGTACATAAGTACAACCATAAAACACTATGGGATGCTGGTCAGGGAGAGTCGGTCGACGTGCGACGATCCTTTCCCAAGCCCACACTTGTGTACAATACAATCGAATTGTGATTTAGTAACATATGTAGCGTTTTTTTTAAAAGGAAGTACTTAAATAAAAAAAATTACCTGTAACAACAACGAACACTCTCCGATATAATTGCACCCCGTGGCTGTGAGGCACAAATTCCAGTATAAATATACCAGAACGGCACTTCCCCAACTGTATTATCGACATTCGGCGAAGTCGGCCAACATCGGCACTAGAATCAAGCTCGTGCTGTTCTTTAATGAATCACAAAATAGGAATCCTCCCATCAAACATAGCATGAAGCATCGAGCTCGCTGTTGGTAAACATGCTGTGACACCCCTGACCAAAAGCATACGTCTTTTTGACGTCATTTCACGCATTTCATGCATTTTTATTTAAATGCATCAGAGTACGACATGATATATGACATTTACGTGAAATATATGATTTGAGAAATGATTATAAATGAAT
>CANUEY010210316.1:0-33847 GCA_948099555.1 Croton setiger
TACATTTCAAACACATTCAGCATTCAAAAACTAGTTGAAACCTCATTCATAAACACATTTATTCACACAACACAAATCACACCTCTAAAGGCCAGTATATATAGCCTATATATACTGTCATATATGAATGAGTATATATGATAGTATATATAGCCCAGAAACAGAAAAACAAACCTCTGTTGCTATGTTTTCATCTGCTGTCTGATTTACAGCGTTCGTTTTTTGACTTGTAGTAGCATCTGATGGAGGTCTGTAATTGATAAGAAATGAAAGAAAACATAATTTTTTAAGAAATGATAAGAAACGATGGAGGTTTATATACTGTAAAAAATTGACAGTTATCTTCTTCCAGATTGCTGTCTTCTGCGTTGTACGAGCTCATCCAGTTTTTGTTTCAGTGTAGCTTCCCTTGCCATTGTTAAAGTTACTAAAGAAAAAGAGGAGAATTTAAAAGAAGTGATAGATGAAATTCGGCAATATTGTTTTAGGGTTTTAAGCAAAACGTGAACGAAGAAATTGAAGGATTTTGGTAGATGGAAAAGCTGAAGATATGGAGGTTTCGCCGGAAGAAATTGAAGGATTTGTGGTGGTTGGAATTCTAAAGAAAGATTTTGAGGAGAATCACGAATGAAGTTGTTACTGTGAAGATGGCGGTTTTAGTAACGTTTGGGCAATTTTGGAATATTGGTAAATTATGTGCTATTTTTTTAATTTTTGTAAATGTATGCTATTTGGTTAATTTCCACCCTAAATTTATGCTATTTGTTTAAAGCTCCCTAGAGAATATTAGTGGTGGCAAATATTATTCTATGCAAACACAACTCTATGAGTATAGTATGCTATGGGTAACTATCAACTGTGATACCTACAGATTTGAAGCGTGTTCTTTATGAATGACTCTTGTAGCCATTTACGACCATGAGTAGATCCTTATTTCGGTCTTGATTGTGATACAAGATGACGTAGTAACAAATCTTGAGCTCATAATCTCAAGCGTACGATCTTAGAATTTATGTAAGATCTTAGTATTTGACTAGCTCTCCAATAAGATATTTCGCTACCCTTATATTTTAGTATCTTTTACCAACACAATATTCATAAAATTCAATAACTTATTGCTTAAAACTATTAAAAACAACGAACAAATATTAAAAATGCAGGCTAATTGAATTTTTTTTGAAAAAGATATTCGTGAAATTTGTAATATTGCAGTTTACTATAGATAATATACTACAAATTCTTTAGTTTTATAACATACTACAATCTCGAGAAGCAGAGGTTTTACAAAATTTCAGTTTTCTGCATCTCAGGACAGGGCCAGGTTCAGGTTCATCCGAAAAACACTGCTCCCTAAATCAAAACTTCCAGGATTAGGAAACCCTGCTCTTACTCGGTCAAAGCCCTAAATTTTGAATGATTTCAGTCAGATAGGATGCAAACTCATCAGTTCAGATTGGTTTCAACAATTCATCAGGAAATGGGGAAAAGTTAATAACTAAACTCCAATTCAGCTCGCTTTAGAACTGACGTGACCCTCTCAAAGAATTCCGGTTCTTTTTCCTTGATATCATCAAGCATCTTGTTTTCATGTTCATCAGCCTGTGCAGAATGTAAGAACTTCCATCAATAATCAATAATACAAAATTTTAAATAAATTTGCAAACCCAGATCTCATTGAAGTCATGCCTTCATTTTTCATCAAGCAAATATAAACTCAAAGACTATTAGCAAATTGCATTACATGAGAAACATTTAGTAGTCAACAGTCAACAGAAGTTGAAAAGTAAATAAATTTAGCTGTTACAGGAAAACATGGAGCATAAATTAGAGAGAAGAAGAAAAGAGGATGCTAAGGACAGGGGGGTTTATAGTCCAAACTATACAAATGAACTAAGCTGAATCAATCTTTAGAGTGTTCAGGCTTGGTTTATTTATTAAATGAGTCAAGCAACCTCAGACTTGAACTTTTCTCATTTATTATGTGAGATTATCGAACAATTCAGCTACGATTTAATTCATAACATACATAGGCACTATGGTAATGTTTGATACGCCATAATGCAATGCAAATGCAATTAGGTTGTATGATTGTCATTGCAATATTACATAGAAATTTATTAAATGTAATCTTGATTACATTACATATGGCTTATCAAACAATGCCGATATATACCGATCCACGCAGCATTGGGGTGGGGAAGAGGGAGAGAGGGAAATGAGAAATGAAATATTAAGCTCTCTTGGAATTGAATAGAAAAGAATATTTGCTCGCAACAAGTACACTCAATTAAAAATAGAAACATAGAAATTTAATGCATGCTTTATTGATGGAATAAGGTTCTGTGGCTTACAGAACCCAGAGTTTCAAATAATTGTCAACTAACATGAAAATGAGCTCCACCTTGATGGAACAGTCGTGGAGAAAGAAAAAATTCACAGCACGGCAGAAAGAAATGAAAGAGATGCACACACTAGGTGTCCGCCACACCAAACTAAAAAACAACAGTACATAAGCATTTTAAAATTCTAAAGCCTCTAGTTTCATATGGGACTAAGAACTTAAACCAGAATTTACCAAGTAACAAATTATGACTGAAATGGATATTTATACATAAAATTCAATACATTATAGACACGAAAACAAGGGAAACCAATATTTCAAAATAAGAACAAAAAGGTGGTCATAAATTACTTTTTCGTCAACAATGCACAACTATGGCACTCAAACTTCTTAGAACAAAAAAGATGATAATAGTAACTCAACATGCAACTCGAGAAAGGAGATTATAACTATAGGATGCAACAACCATAACCTTGTAACAGTTGCTGAGGAAAAAACAGAGCACTTTTGTTTGCTTCCTATAAAGCTTTATTTTATGCTAAAAAGTTCATAGAATACCTCTTCAAATTTTAAAAGAATAAGGTTTGACACAGATGCTGGCTTTGTCCGATCCCACCTGCAAAGAGAATTGAAAGGACAATCAAGTGAAGAAAATACAAGTGGTAATTCAGCTCAAAGAAAGATCCTGAAGGCATCCAGAAAGGTAGAATATTTCAGGAAAAGCAACAATAGAAAGATCTTCCAAATTGACGAATAATCACATTAAATAACAATTTAGATTAACAGATAATTTATCTCCCGGGAACTAATGCCATTGTTCGTGCATGATGAAAATATAACTTGAACTCAACAAACTCAAAAGAAAACCTCCAAAAGAACAATGAAACATTCAGCAGACACTTCAAACTATAGGCAACTAAAGAACTGCAAAAACTAAGGACTACATTTGATCTTAACCAAAAGAAAATGCTCTCATCAAGATTGATGCTACAAAGATAGCTGACAATAAAAGCTTAAAAACAGAGAAGGTGAAATTCTTTATGGCAGATGACAATCTCTTATCAAGATATTAAGAGAGACTGATGGAATTTGAAAGGCAATTCTAAATTTAAAGCATGAACAACAGTCCTTGCCTATGGGAAAAGGATTACTCGTCTCAAAGCTTGGTCACCTAAATTTATAGGACCTTATAAATGCTCATTCTGCTGGATTTCTTGATGACAGGAGATCAGTATCTGGTGTTCTACTTTTACCACTAGAAATTTAGTTACTTCAAGAAGGAAGGAAAAAAAAATGTAGAATCTTGTCTAGTACAGAAACTGAAAATAGAGCAACACTCGGGGTGTCATCGATCATTGTGGCCTGAGGAAAAAACAATGGAAAAATACAATACTAACAAGAGAGAATGATCCATCCTTGCTCTACGAATTATGATAGTGAAAATGTACTACTATTCTTTGTAAACAAACTGAACATTGTCAAACAAAATATATAGACAGTGAATAGCATTTTGTACAAAAACTACAACTAAGCTGTAATCCCAAAACAAGTTGGGGTTAGCTCTATGGATCCTCCCATTGATAACCACTTGTAATAAAGAGATTTTCATGCACACAATGAATAAATATATAAAAACAAATTAATGAATAAAAATAACTATAAAATACATCTATGTTGGCTTTAGGACACGAATCCTACGCCTCCACTTAGGGCACGCGGTTTCAGTTCTAGGTCAGTTCCTATTAGGAACTGAACCAAAAATGATGCGTAGTGTCGCTTCCTCTGAAATTTGGAACTAGAACCTCGGTTCCTGTTCTGGTTCGATTCTCGTTCTTCCTCTGAAATTTGGATTTTTGTTGAATAATAATAATAATAATAATAATAATAATAATAATTCCAGTTTTGAATAAAACCAACCTAGGAAAAGCAATTAAATTTTCACTAATACAATAGTGAAGTGAGTAGTTTTAATCCAAACTACGTAGTTTTACTCAAAAATATGTAACTTTACTTATAAAGTTTTCTGGTTCTTATTTCGTTCTTGTTCCAAATCTAGTTCCATTATCGCTAGTTCCATTATCGTTCTAGTGAGGAACCGGAACCTGAACTGTGTTTAAAAATTTTTGGTCCCAGTTCTGGTTTGATTCCTTTAAAATACCAGTTTCAATTCAGTTTCTTATCAGTTCCGGTCCAGAGCCCCACAAACCATGCACACTCCTATCTCCATTCTGGTATGTTCCTAGAAATTACTGCCCTCCATGGTTTTTAGGTCTACCACTGCCTCTCTTGGCACCCTCTACGATTAGATATTTACAAAATGTCTCAACAGCAAACCATTCCTAGTTTGGTTTCCAAGTAGGATGTGTGGTATCTACACAATGTGCTGAGTGTTGTCTTCTATAGCTATATAGCTGGTAGCTATAGCTTAGAAGGAAATTTTTTTCTTCGATTTAGACATATTGGTAGCTTCCTTGTTTAGGTACAAGTTTCTCTATAAATTAAGCAATGTAAAGCATGAAACAGATAAAGACTTGTCTCCCATCTTCTGCTCAGTCAGCAGATGCATGTTAGAAAAGTTCAATCGTTTCCCTACCCAAGTTACATTCACTATAATATTAGGATTTAAATTTTTTATTGAATATTTAATGTTCCATCCAAACTCCACACTGGGATTTTTTGAAAACGCCAGAACCTAGACGAGTATATTTTTTATAAAATTATTTGCTCAATGTAAATTTTTTATTTTTTATTTTTTGAATTATTTTATTCAATTAACATTGTTTCAGATGTCAAAAGAAATTATGTGTCTACTTTTTGTTATTTATTCTTGTTATGCTACTGATTCATGTTCTCTTACCTTTCACAATCCATGTCCATCAGCTGCAAATGTTTCCATTTGTGCTGCCGCACACTAATACCAAAAGATATGACTAGGACTACATGCACAATCTAGAAACACGGCCATAAGTTCAAACCCACAGATGCTGAGGGGTTTCATAATTTATGGCAAATATGCTAAAAAAAAGAAACTCAACTGCTGATGGTTTTGGCAGGCCATCACTGTATACAAAATGATAGCAAGATTTTCCCACAACTCTGCATAAGGCTATTAATTCAAAAGAGATACTCGGGAAGGATGAATCGATACTCAGAGAGACAATGTATGAAACAAGCTGTACCTCACAAGCATTAACGCAGTAACAGATCTCCACATTCCACGTCCCACATCTTTTGCAGACTGTTCCCTAGCACTTCGACAATGCCACAACTCTTTTGCAATATACTTCACGTCTTCAACGTCTACCTATAACAATGGGAATGAAAAAGATGTTATACACAAAAATAGGGAAAGAGAGAATAAGAATCATAAGCAATTTGAGGAGTATGTATCTATTCATCAAAAGCTCACTCACTAATCAACAAGGAGCATAAAATAACTGATCGAAATAACACTAGCAACTATGGGAAGTAGAATAAGAACTCAGAAAAATAATAACAAGGACAGAAGTCTAAGCAGATGCTAGCATTCATGAACAGTTACATGCTAATCCACAAGTATAAAGTAACTTGCTGAAATAATGATTGTAGCTATTCAAACCTAGATTAACTAGAAAAACTAAGCACAAATGAATATGCTTAGCATTCTTTAACAGATTCCAAAACATCCCAAGTGAATCAGTCTATGTTCAGAAACTTTGCTTACTTCAATGGAGTGAAATAAAGCTTTGAGTAGAGGATAACAAGGTACAATAATAAGTGGCACGAATATTAAGTGCTTCGTATTAGTTTAAATTTCTCATCTGAATTTCTCACTCACCAACAATAATAAGAAAGTTGAATTTTCTTGTACTAGAAAAAAACAATTATATACCCTCCATATTTACAATTCACCTCCAAACACTATAATATTCACCACTAAAAAAGATGAATAATTTTCCACAAAATTACATAAAATATAAGTACCTCTTACGTATCAAAAGCAACTTATTTCACACAATCTGGCAATTTTTAACTTCTTTTATTCCTTCCTTTTATGTAAAAAAATAAAACTTACAAGAAAAAAGAGTTATGATTGGTTACAAGCTTTGGCTTATATATCTAGCTGTTAGACTATGTAAGACCTTTTCCGTACCAATACTACACCCAGGCAAGAAAAGGGGGTGAGTAGAGTGCAGGTGATGTGAAAATCTGTTGGAAGCAGATTAACCTATATCAGAAAAATGGCCAAATAATTATTTCACTCCAAAATTATCTTTCTTTAACTTTCACCCCAATTTGACATACATAGTTTCTAATGGCACCCCAGTTTTAAAATTCAGATGAAATTGGGAAAACAAGGGGAAACATCCTGTAACTTTAACCCATCTGGGATAAAACATCCATCAACCCACCTTCCTATAACTCACTCCGCCCACCACCGCAGCAACCGCTGCAGTCTCTTCTTCGTTTCCAAATAAAAGAAGGCCTTCACCACAACCATTAGGAGAGAATCACAAAATCTGATCCCTGATCCAACGAGGGTTGCTCGGGGGCAGATATTGGAAATCTTCCACTCTGAATATTAACATGCAGTCAGAGGTGTTCATTTTAAACAAAAAAACATCTCATGAAGAAAAAGATCAATAAGAATTTTGATTCGCAAACATAAAGTTTAATAGAACCTGTGGCGTATTGCTATAAATAATACAGATGATAAATTTTAGCCAACAAATTAGACCAAGGCAGTCAAAGAAAAAGAGTCAACGTGTAAAGCTATTATTTGAGGGAGAAGATGTAACCAGCTAAAAAAACCTTGTATCTAATAGAAAAATATGAAATGAAATAGTAATGGAGAGCAAAACAATTGGCTCTAATGAAATGTGAGTTTGATTTGAACAAAGTGAGACAGAGAGAGAGCATGGCAAGGAACATATGAAGAAATAGCTGGTGTTGTGCGTTGATGTTAATGTTAAATTAGGCTTAGAAACTAATAATTTTGAAAGTAAAAAATGCCCTTACACATAAACTCTTTCTGTTAATCTCTCTCTCACTCTCTTTATCTATAAAACAATGAAACTCAAATGAAATCGGAAACAAAACCCTTCCAATCTTGATTATTTTCATCTTAATAGTTTTGAACTTCAATTGAATTGATGACCTTAATGACACTGGATGGTAGAGAATTGCTGCAAGATTTGGTGCTTTTTCTATAATCCTTATCTCTATATTGCTGGCTTATAGGCACCCGTTGTATCCCAACTTTATACGTTATAACATTGTGGTACCCCATCTTTTTTTTTTAACCTCAACTTACACAAATGTAACAATGTGGTACCTTTGAGGTTCAACAAGCAATCAATATTTCACGATAAAGGTGTAGTACTATTTGTAGTAGTACTATTTGTAGTAGTGGTTCTTATTTATCGTATTAACAATGGAAAGATGGTCAAAAAAAAAAAATCTCTATTTGACAGGACTTCAGTTACTCCCCTTCCCAGTTGGTTACCACTAGTGGCACTAGTATTAGGGCTGCAAACGAGCCGAGCCGTTCACGAGCGGCTCGGTGTGCGCTCGATAAAAACTTGACTCAAGCTCGGATCGATAATAAACGAGCCGAGCAGTTAGGCTCGCGAGCTGCTCGTTTAAAAAGGCTCACGAGTAGCTCGTTTGATAGGCTCGCGAGCTGCTCGTTAAATAAGCTAGCGAGCCTATCAAAACGATGTCTTTTTTATACCAAACTAAAAAATATGCTTCAGCTAAGTCACCTGCCTCCCCACTTCATTTTTTGCTATTTCATTTCTCTTTCAGTGAAACTGTTATTTTCATTTTCTCATTGAAACGGCATTAAAAATGAATTTTCTTGATTTTTGACAAACTCTTAACAAGTTCAAACACGAGCTCAAATAGCAGCACGAAACGAGCTCGAGCTTATTTGTGAGCTAAAACTCGAGCTCGAATAGCAACATAAAACAGCCAAGCTCGCGAGCCTAAAACAAGGTCAAGCTCGCGAGTCTCAAAACGAGCCAAGCTCGCAAGCTGAGCTCGAGCTTGTGGAATTTAACACGAGTTCAACTCGAGCTCAAACTCGTAGAATTTAACACGAGCCGACTCGAGCCGCACTACTCAGCTTGGCTCATTTGCAACCCTAACTAGCATGGACCAAAATGAAATTTGCATGTGGACCCTACTGCATCTTCTTTGCAAGTTTAGGGGTCAAAAAGCAATTTTCAACAATTTCTCAAATGGTCATCATATGGAGCCAAACTTTTGGAGTAAACACTGGCTGGTTTCATTTCCAGCAACCAATAACAAAAATTGACCGGCGACAATTAAATTTTCCAACCAAATCGTGCATCTTCTGTCAAAACTAAGACCATTTTTGAATTCCTAGAGGTGGATGGTTCTAACAGATACCTTATTTTCTCCGTTTGATGGCCATTTGAGAAATTTGTGAAAATTGCACTTTGAACCCCTAAACTTATGAAGAAGACGATATGGAGTTCAACAAGGCAAATTTCATTTTGGTTCATGTTGGCGCCACGTCAGCAGTAACCGACTAGGAAGGGAAGTTCAAAAAGCCCTTCATCATGGCACCAATTTTTGTTTTTTAATTTCTTCAAGTTTGTCAAATTTCATGAAATTGTAACAAAGTTAACTATGGGATGAACATGGACACTTTCGCTAAGTTTGGAATGAAATCATTATTTAGTGGTTAGAAAAATAAAGAAAAAAAATGCAGAATACAAGTTGAAGGGCCATCATACTAAGACAAGAAAGATATTTCATTGCAGATGAGCCAAGGCATGAAATCATTATTGAAAATCCTCAATACTATATAAAAGCCATAAAAATCAGACTTTTAAACTCGCCCAAGCCCATAAATATAACACTCACTATATCCAAACAGTTATGATTCCAGCTCTCCATACTTCTTAAAAACCTTAACAGGCCAAAAAAAGATTGTGGGATGGACCTAAAAGAAAAATTGGTAAACTCAGCATATTTACAGACCCTGTGCTAATACAAATTTAGGAGCACAGCAGCAAGCTGGTGTGAGACTGGAGAGCTAGACCACTATAGGAGGACCAACAAGCAACTATTGGTAGAGAAAGCTGATTGCACTTGATAGCAGGTTAGCCCACACTGCTCAAATATGAATAAACGAACAGCAAGATATATAAATCCACAAAAAAAAAATAGCTTAGGTGAGGCTCACCCAAGGCATAAAAAAGCGATTCGAAACCCACTTTGATATATCACTCCACAAAAAATCATGTTCAATAAACAAAGTTCTCCAGGCCCATAAGACTATAACCTAACAACCACCAGGTGCCCATATTATAATCCAACAAAATCAAAATTACCCCATTCTCAAAGAGATCCACAGAGCACTATCAAACAATGCATTGTCAAAAGTGAAATTTCAATACCTGCACTTCTGAGGCTGTCCCATATAATGATTCCTCATGCTCAACAAGACGCTGATGAAGCATCCTGTAATGATCTGAATCAAAGTTTACAACAGGCTCCATCTCAACTTGAAATTCAGCAAGTTGTGTCACAACAAATGAGGCCATGACTTGTCCAAAAATTGCAGGAATGGTACCCAGAACAGGTATAATGCGAACCCTAAAACCTGGTACTATCTGATATCAAGATAAAATCTCATTTAGGCCTATTGGAAATAAAAATTATTAGCAATTTTCAAACGATACATAATTATTTCAAAACATACAGATTACTTTTCCTTTAAAGGAAAAGGAATGTTGCTAAACTCATTTTGTGTAGTATAAAGTGATCTATGTTGTAAATAGCAACTTTGTACGTATGAGATACAGCAAATGAGAGAAGGATTGGTAAACCTGATAATCAGAAGGATTTTCTTCCCCATTTGGGCCCTGAAATGGAAGCAGCTTAGCTTTAGGTTTTTCAAGGGAGAACACAATAGGAATGCCAGCATCAATACCATAATCCTTCCTCAGACGACGCCTCACCTAGAAGGAAGAAGCTATCTTAAGATACAAGACAAGAAATAAGACTAGGGAAGCATGTCCAGCCAAATAAAATCGACATTCATAATCAGCATCTGCATGATGATTCACACAATGAGTCTACTTATCAAAATTCATTTATAAACATTAGCCAAAAATAGTCATAGTGTGAAGAATTCAAGATCAATGACGAACCTTCCAAGTTTTTTAGTACCTTTATCAAATAAAAAACAATTAAAAAACATAACAAAATGTAGGATCACTCAATATTCAGTATCTATAAAATGAAATGAACATGCATAGCTAGAGAAAACCAAAGGTATTTAATATTTGAACACTAAAAGATCGAAAACAGAAGGAAGCAAGAGATATCACCGATCGAGATAATGGGTCATTGCTTGACTCTCTTAAGTCAGCCACACGGATTCTTGTTGGATCAGCTCTAGCACCAGCTCCAGTTGCAGATAGAACCTTCAAACCCCTACGAACACATGCAGCTAGAAGCGCCACCTACAAAAGATGAAAATGCAAGCATTTTAAAGTTGAAACTTTTACAGTTCATATGCAAATGCATGAATGTTTATAAATCAAGAAAACTGGTTTGTGCAAAAAGAAGTTATAGCGCACGCATACACATGATCCAAACCAAATAATTACCGAGGTCCATTTAGTCATACAAAACTATCAGACATTTTGACAGGCTTCCCTCACGCGTGCAGACAACAAAAGGAAGTAAGTCAAATTCCCTGCTTTATAATATCTCTATATAGCCTATAAACAGGATGAAGCTAGTATCAAATCTTTCCCTAAGAGCCACAACTTACTGCTGGCTGAAATTCAAAAGGATAAGAACATACTTTTGTGTCAATGTTATCAATACAGTCCAAAACAAAGTCAGGATTGCCTGAAAGAATTTCTTCCTCAGTTGACGCATCATACAGTCGTACTTTTGCTTCTACATGGCACTCTGGGAATATTGATGAGAAATGCTTCTTAAGACACTCAGCTTTAGGAATACCAACATCTTCTCGTGTTGCAACAGCATGACGATTCAACGATGAAAGAGAAACCTGTTTTTAAGCAATCAAGAACACCCATCTTAGGAAATCATATATATCATAAAGAAGGTAAAATTCAAGCTATAATTTTTCCTTATTGTTGTTCACTATTGTTATAAGCCCTTAGCATGTTAGAGCACCAAGTTTGGACTAAACAGAAGATATTGTCAGGCTCCGACATCAAATATATATATATATATATATATATATATATATATATATATATATATATATATATAAGTTAAAATGGTTTTGTAAATATATATATCATATTTATCCATTTATTAAATATAATATTTATTATTTCTATTCGAATTAATTTTATTTGGTAATTAAAAAAATAATAACTTTTTACGACAAAAGTATAATGTTCATTTTATTACCAAATGATTTGAATTATAACATAAAAAAATAATAATAAAATATATTGCATTTAAAAAAAAAGAAATTATTGCAAGAAATATAAATTTGTCCAATTTTGAAAAATAATGTCAAGTTAGGGAGCTAAGAAGAAAAGTGTAACTTTTATGTAACTAAAAGGAGTATTTTTGTCCAAAGGTACCTTTTGTGTAAATTCCTTTGAAGTCCAGGTATTTTTAAGTAAGAAATTGAAGTTTAGGTACCACTTTAATAAAACCCCTAAAGTTCAGGTACTTGAAATTTAGCCGAAGTATTTAAAACATAGAATAAGGGAAGGCCGGATAAAGTCTGTATGAGGAAGCTTAAAAAATAAAGGGAATTATAACTTAATAGCAGCCTTTTTGTCTTTAGTTTAACTAAACATCAGATAACTTTCACATTTAAGTAAATGGCAGAATTTTTTTTTTTTTTCCAAAAAGAAAAGTAAATGGCAGATTTATTTAGGAAGTGACTTATATGCCCTTAATTCATTATTACCGCTCCATCAACATTTCATCGTTTTAAGTGGATTAATCAAGTTCCATATGGATTTCTTCTCTCGTTCTACCTTATCATTTTTTTCTGGATTTTCTTCTTCTTCATTAACAAATTTCTTTCAATTTTGTTTTGGCTTTCTCGATTTGTTCTTATTTTTGGATTTATTCTTCTTCTTTTTGGATTATCCTTTTATTTCTTCTTTTATTATTTCTCAATTTGTGAGCTTCTACTTTCATGAAATCTACACTTGCTGGAATTAGTTCCTTATGCTTGATTTTATCTATTTTTGTTGTTTTCCTTCATGAATCATCTTCTTTTTCCACAAGTTTTGCATCAAATCAAATTTTAAGGTAATTGGGTCTCAGCTTTCTAATAGCAAATTGTATTTTTCAATTTCTTCTTTCTCTCAAGATCTTTATCAATTCCAATAATTTTTTATACATTTATATATGTGGTTGTACATCAATGAGCATATGTATATGCATACAAACAAATTTATACATAATAATGTATATATGTAAACATATATATATACAGCAGTACTTATATAAGTATAATGTGTATATATATACACTGCTGTACATATAAGTGTATATATATATGCACATATATATATTGTTGTTTATGTGTGTTGTGTGTGTATACACTTATATATTTTTAACTGATATATGCATATATACATCGCTATATACATAAGTGTATATAAGTACGTACACTTATATAGACAATAGTGATATATATGTATATACATATATATTGGTTTATATACTTATCATACCTCTTCCACCATGATTATTCACTACTTTGTCCCAAAAAACTACTTGCATGTCCAACCAAGCAATCTTTATAGCATATGAGAAGCAATAGTTGCGAAGTCATTAAAGTACAAACATACCAGGTTATTATTATTTTATAATTTATGAATTTTGAGAAATTTTCAACTTGAATTTGAAAAAGTGATGTGATTTTGATTTCTACAAAATTAATGGAACGATACCTAGCTTTCTTCAACTTATATATCCATCAGCAAGCTCTTTAGCATCAAATCTATGGAGAATTTTTTGTTGTCTATTGGTGATGCGAACAAGAGGACTAACAAAGATTCTTTGACGTTACCAAATTTGATAAGGAGTCAAGCTAAGAAATTTCCAAATGTCGAGCTAAGAAATTTCAAGCAAGCTTGGGAATGTATGTACAAGAAGAAATATTAGAGGAATTACAAGAACTTACTGACAAAAAGATGGTGGATAAGGAGTTAGAGGAAAATCCAAAGTATAGTATGTCTTGGAAATAAAGCTTTTTGAGAGGAAAACAACCTTGGGCCAACGGAAACAAGTTTGGGCCGAATTTACCATGCATGGAGAGCATGGCCAAATGTGCATGAATTCTTTGTGGGCTAAGTATTTGGACGAATTTTGCTATATTTTTTGTTAAAGTAGAATTAGTTTAGATAAGATTTGTTTTCTGGTTAGGATTTGGAATTATTTTAGATTCTAATTAGATTTTCTTATTTCATTAGGATTTATGTCTTTCGATATAAAAATGGACAACATATGTTGGTAAGAGATTAATCAACTATTCATAAATTTCGAAAATTTCATGTGATTCTAGTTTTGGGGAGAGAAACTCTAATTCTTGGATTGCATAGGAATTCAGATTTATTTATCAAACTTTGTTTGTGGCGTTTTTCTAATTTCTACCTCACAAAATCCTTCCGTTATTAGCGTTCTTGCTTTCATAGGCAATGGGTGTTATAGAGGGTGGATTGCTTTCGTTTTCAGAATTCTTATTCAAAGTGTGCGTGCGAGTTTGAGGCCTTTATTGCTATAGGGTTCCATGTCAATTGGGAATATGCACTTTTAGTTTTGTTGAGTAACAGAAGTTGTGACCTATGTCATGAAACTGTTAGGGAGTTGTTTGGCTTGGGGGTATTTTTGGACTTCAAGAAATCTTGTACTATTTATTTAATTTTTGAAACACGTTGCTATTTACTTTACTCATTCTTCTTAAATTTGCTATTTACTTTTTTAGCCCAAAAATAAAAAACTAATAAAGATAAAACTAAAATTGCAATAGATCCAAAGAGAGAGACCACAGAAAGATATTAGAAAATAAGGACCTCAGTTGACCATGAAACACAAACCAAAAAAATAAATAAATAAATAAAAGAAAGCCAAGAGTCAGAATACCTGGTCAAAGTCCACAAGAAGAAGCTTCCCAACCCCTGATCTCAGAAGCATAGATGCAGCATGACTCCCAACACCTCCAAGACCAATGACAACAACATAGGATGCAGTCACCTTGGATTGTGACTCAAGGCCAAAGAACTGAATGTTCCTAATAATACCAATGTAAACAATATTATTCATGTCCTGCTCAAAAATGAACTAGAGCATCAATAGTCCCAAAAAAATTAAGAATTATTAAAAAAATCAACAAATACAAATAATTTAAAAAAAGAAATCATGTACTTTTCTAAATCCAGATAATAACTTCGATTATAAAAAAGGCACCTAATTCAATAATCGAATGATTGATGTTATTACTCACAATTCACAGATTATTATCCCCAAAGAAAAAAAAGAAAACAACTATAAAAATCAACTCCAATTAAAGTCGTGCATACCATAATGGACTCTTGAGACATACAGAACAAAAATTCAAAGAAACAGAAGTATTCAGAGTAAAGATCTCCTCGCCTCATTAAACATGTTCGCAATAATCAAAAGACATGCTTATAGTCTCGTTTGCATATATAGCTATTATTGCAGTCCAACTACAATCACAGAAAAGAGACCACCAAAAAGATGAAAACATGAAATCAAAATGAAACTATATCTGTTAAAGTGCATAATTTTGCTGAAGTTAGCAAAAAAAAAAAAAAATCAATGCCCCGGAAGCTCAACTAGTAATTATTTCGTGAGAACATAAATTTTTTAACCAGCTCCAGCAAAGTTAAAAAAGTAGGTAATAAAATCCATCCATGTAAATGACAATGGCATTAACTGATGGTGTTACATTTTACACTTTGGATAACGACCTGCTTTTTTAGCATATAAAATTTTTTCATTGTTCTTAATTATGTTCCAATTATACAGAATAATTCTCAGAAGTTGAAATCTTCAAAATTTTCATGTTGAACAATCCAATTACAAAACCATAAATAATTCGAAAATAATTCAATAACATTTCATCCAGACCCTCTTACAATGACTAAAGAATAAAGCATATCTCAACAGAAAAGACACAGGAAACTTTACAAAAATAAGGAGACTAACCACCAGCCTAGCTTTGGTGAATTAATATATGTTTATGAACAAGATTTTGTTATGAATGATACAAGACAAACTATATAACTTAAAGATCCCATTTTTGGAAAAAGGTAATCATTCTACCTGCTTGATTTATAAATTAACCATGCTATAAAATATTGAATTACCTCACCTCGTCAACTGTTCAGAAACTATTTCATCGTTTAAAAGCTCAGGACTAGCAAACGTAAAATCCCTGTCTTGAGTGACCGAGCATTTTCTTAGTGTCATTTCTGGTTCATGTCTGTCACCTAATAATAAATATAATTACAAATTCCAATTTGCACAAGTGTTTCACAAAGAAATGGGGAAAAAAAGAAGCAGATAAATAATAGGTATTTGGAAGCAATGCTTTGGAGCAAGCAACAATCACCAACATTCACAAATTCTCAAACAGGGGGATGTTTTGACTACTAAGAATGCAATATCTTTAGGAATATTTAAATTCCATTTCCAATTCAAAGAAGATATATGAAACAGGTGTTAGAGTTAACAGTTACATACACAATTATTTCCAGCCATTAACACTCATAAGTTCAACTAATGCAATACACGCCAACAGAAACAAATTATTAGCAACAGTATGACAATTTGAAAGTAATATGTAATTCAAAATAAAAATTTGTAATCCATTTTAACAAAATTTTGCATTACATAACCACAAATATTAGATTTCTGAACAAAATCAACAAGGCCGCTCTGAACATTGATTTGGTTACAAAAGCACAGAAAAAATATATATATTTTTTTTTAAGAAAGTGAAACAGAATTTAAGAACATACCATTTAATTCCAAAGCCATTTCACTGCAATTGCCTGCAATCTTTCTGCATTACACATGAGAAGCACTATTATGCAATAATCATTAATTTCCAGGAAGCAATTAAGAAGAAAAATAGAGTCAAAATGCATTGGAGGTATTAGAATGAAACAATTCCTTTTGGGAGAAAGGAGTAACATATATCTGGTAGCTAACGAAGCTAAAAATAAAAGGAAAAAACAAGTCTGATATTGACAGAAATGCCAATTTATTTACTCACCTTGAGAGATGCTTAAGAAGAAACAAGGTAGAGACAGAGCCAAAAAGAGCCCCAGCTCCAATCAATGATAAGTATTTAAGTCTATCCGCCATTTTGATGTGTCCCAGATCCTTTCCCTTCTTCCCAGGATTCAGAGAGTATGGTTAGGCTTTAGAATGGGCATAGTTTTGGATACCATGGAACTTTTGATCCAATGACTTTAAAGGCATCTGTTCCCAACAAAATGAAACTCCAACTAAATTTTAAAAGGTTAAAATCTATAATTGAAGCATTACGAGGAATTGCAGATATGAGTCAATTTCTAATAAAAAAAAAAAAAAAAAACTACGAGAATGTATATTGTAAATCATAATTACCTGCAAACTGAACATAGTATCTCGAAATTTGAACTATCTAAAAGAAACAATATATAAGTGCTACCATTTCAATTACTACTACATCATCGCAATTCATATGTATGTTCAGCAATATCAAAAAGGACAAATCATTGTTTTTAACTTATGAAAAGAAATTCCAGTAAACTAAAATAGAAAGCATTAGAAATTCGAGAATTGAAAATTGTATAATAGTTAGGTATTTGTGTTTTTGAGAAAGTGAAAGAATTAGCTTAACAATTACCAGAAGAGTGCGGTGCAGCGGTGGAGTTAGGAGAAAAGAGGCAAACAAATGAAGAAGCACAGCTCTTTGGTCGAGCTTCACGGTCCAGCTGAAGGACGGCTCCAGTACCGAATTCATAACACAATGCAATATACAACTAGTGTCCGCGCATTGGGCGACTTTGGGTGGGTCCGTTGTTAATGTTAATATTCTATGTGTTTTTAGGTTAAAAGTTAATCTTTTTAATGTGTTTAATAGTTTATGAAGCTAATTTTATTAGTGGTTGATAGTTTATGAAGTTAATTTTAAGACTGTAGCATAATCAGTCTATTAGGACTCAAAATCAAAAGTCTTATTAACTATGCTGACTTCAATCACATAAACCTAACATTTTAGTTAGTTTTTATAATTTTAGTATATTACTTTATAAAAAATTAACCTCGATTTAAATAATTAAAAATACATAATTTTAAACATTTTCCATTCAAATATTTAACAATTAAATTTCAAAAATACATCTACATAAAAATATTATTTCCATTCTGCTAATATAATTTTGTATTTTTTTAATTTCATTACTATAATATTTCTAAGATTAATATACTATATTATAAAAATAATAAAAATATTAAATACTACAAAACAAATTATAATTTATAATACAAGTTTTCATTAAAATATATTAATAGAAGAATGGAAATTTAATATTACGTACAATTAGAAATATTATTAAAATTATTATCATATATTATAAAAATAATAATAAATATTAAATACTACAAAATAAATTATAATTAATATTAAAAAATTATATTAATTCAAGAATGAAATTTTTATATTACAAATAATTAAAAAAAATATGATTCAAATGACATAAAATACGGGACATCACGTTTAATACCTTTTCTAAAATATTTTACAGTTACAGAAAGTTTTACATATAACAAAAAGTACAGAATTGGGGATATATGTTTCCATTTCTGTCCAGTTCCAAGTGCGCTTGTGTGTGTGTGATACTCTTTAAGGATACAAGTACAAAACTCTCGATATATATTAGACTGAATCTATTAAAATTCTACCACTGCATTCGCTGGTGCACGAGTTTTCAGTAACATTTCATTATACTCGTCTTCAGGATTTGACAGAGCAACAATTGCCCCTCCTGCTCCTATAGAAGCTTCACCATCATATATTACAATAGTTCTTATCACAATGTTCAGATCAAATGTTTGATTATATGAGAAAAACCCAATAGAACCAGAGTAAATGCCTCGGGCGCAACTTTCAAGTGAATCAAGAATTTCCATAGACCTCAGTTTTGGAGCACCGGTCATTGAACCCCCTGGAAATGCAGCTCTAATGCAGTCAACAGCGTTTACGTTGGACTTCTTTGTTCCCCGGATAGTACTGACCATTGTATGTACAGTTGCATATGTTTCCACTTCCATAAGATGTGGCACATGAACAGACCCAGGTTCGCAAACTCTACCAAGATCATTCCTCAAAAGATCAACAATCATCAGATTTTCAGCTTGATCCTTTTCACTGTATAGAAAAGAGTAGTGTCAGTTCATCCCAAGGAGCAAGCAAGCAAGCTTTTAGAATCAAAATGCATTGCCGTATTCAGTTGAAATGTGTCTCTAACATACCCTTTGGAAGGAAGGCATTAAGTCTACAGAATTTTGTGGATTTCACTTGCAAATCCTGATTTTTATGCCTAAAATCTCTTCTTTAAGTTAATGTGACAGACCAAAAAGATGGATGTGATGTGCATATTTACTAAGATATGGAAATTGCTTTGAATAGTAAAAGTATTACATACTTATGAAAGAAAGACAGCAGATTCTCATTACCTGTATTGCAATTGCAATCTAAGCTGTTCATCTTCTTCCTCTGTTGCACCACGAGCTTTAGTACCTTTGATAGGCTTTGCCTCCAGAATACCATTTTTGTCCAAGCGCAAGAACCTTTCGGGTGAAGTACAACAGATGCATAAATTTTCATTCGAAAAATTAAGCCACGCAGCATATGGTGCTGGGTTTTTCTCTCTAAGGTGAAGATAAAGAGCAAGAGCATCAATATCTTTAATTGTTTTTCTTATTTGAGTAGTGAGACACAATTCATAGCTTTCTCCATCTCTGATGAATTCTAGACACTTGTTCACATCTTCAATATACTGCTCTTTAGACTTCACAGCATCAAACCCTGTCTCACATGGGAAAAATGTTGCAGGTTTCATTGTCTGCTGCTCTAACTTTTCCATAGCAGAAGCTTCCAAAAGGAGGAGTTTCTGTTGAATCTCATCTAACCAAGGATAATTGTCAGCACTTCCTTCTTGTATGGACATTATATAAACATCATGGAAATCATGATCAACAACTACAAAATTATCAGCAAAGAAAAGGCAAGCATCTGGCGTCTTAGATTCGTAACGGTTAGAGCGCATGCCACATTCAACTTTAAGGCCATATCTGCATAGAAAAGAAAATAAAAAATGATGAGGGTAAATCTAGGAATGTTTGATACATGCGATCTTTGCATGCAAACTTGAGAAAGGTGAAGTTATATAGTTGCCACAGGGTTTGTGGACAATAAAAAACAGATGAAAATATTTGTATTCGGCATATAAAACAACACTATCAAATTCATCAGACCAATTAAACAAGATTGAAGGTATCAATTGGGATACTTACCCTATGTAACCAATATATCCACCACAAAAATCAAAGGGCAGTCCTTCAAAATCTTTTTCATCATAACAGAGCGATAGGAGTTCCTACGAACGAGCAACAAGCAATGTCACTTAAGCAGGACTAAATACATTAAGGAAAAATGTGTTCTTTATTCAACACGAGTAGAAAAGATACACTTTTTTTTTTGAAAAATACTTAGTTTTAATCCACATAATGCTACAGCAAGGTCCGTATCCTACGGAACAGGAAACCTTAACCTGATTGACATTGGATAGCTATGTGCATATGTACTCAAAGCTTCCATCTAGCAGATATTATTTCCTACAATTTGAATAAAATAAAGAAACAGTCTTTTCTAGATATAATCCATCCTGTTTTACAGTACATATAATATATGGATAACGAAACTGCTTTAGTCATGAATAGCTAAAGTATGAGGATTTCTTAGCAACAAAACCAGACATTACTTCTGAACAAAGCTACATAAACATGTGAATAAACCAAAAGAATTACAAAACCATTACCTTGTTCAGAAAATGAAGAAAACCATGTTCCAAATAAATGCTACTTGTACAGCCTTGAGCATCTTCAATCGATAAATAACCACCACTTTTGAAAGCCATGTCCCTACAAAATTAATGCAGGATGCTTTATTTCTCTTTCAAAGAATTATGCTACACACTATTCTTTTCTACTAAATGTTACAGCCAGTTTACAAACCACTCAGTGCATAGCAGGTTTTTAATGCAATGAAAACATTGTATCACCCACAGCTGAGACCACAAGTGAAAAAGAAAAAGAAAAATCAAGTATTTTGAAAGATAATTGATACAAGAAATTGAACAAACCTTTTATCTGACAATCTAAAGGTGATTTGCTTCCAAAGTGATCCACCTTTCCCCCCCATAAATGAAAAGCGTGCCCTTTTCTAAGCATTAAAATCAGAAAATTGAATACAAATTAGACCTGTATGGAAAACTGCAACTGAGATAAAATGAAACTGATGATGGTAACACCATAAAATAAAATTTACTAGATCAAATATAACAGTGCAGAACGTGTAAAACTTGTAAAATCGCTAAACTTTATTGTTTGTCTACGTTTAACACATAAATGTACATTTAAAACTCCTTTTGCACGTTCTTCCAATCGGACATACTTCCAAACAACATTCAAAACTAAACTTCATTGGGATTTACTAGGGCTCTCAACACATCTACCAATCCATATACTTGCACAGAGAACACAAGTAGACCTACATCTACGCATTGCTACACATCCGGAAGTCAAAATTTAGATGTCCAGATTCAAATGACAAAGTAACAGAATTTGTCTTCAGACTATTGGGTCAAATTTTAATCTAAGAGCACAGCTTTTGCTGGTTATTAACCTACTATCAAATAATGGATGATTTCAAGCACTAAAATTTGCACATTATTAGCAGAAGGAATCGAATAAAACTTAAAATTTCAACAGATGCTAATAATCAAGGATATATTGAGAAGTGCAATTTTCAGCCGTAAGAAAAAAAACCTTTTCTACTGAGGAACTGTCCAACCAAAATGTACTTTCAGCTTTATTAGCCCCGAATAGTTCACAAAATATATTTCTCGCTCCACCAACTTTTCCTGCCAAGTGATCAAGCTTCCTCCATTTCAATTTCAGATGCTTTACACCAATGTTTGATTCTGGAAAACTCAATAAGCTGGATATGCTAAAACAATTCTTTTCATCAGGAGTTTCAATTAATTGCTTTCTTCTTGAAGTTTCTCTAAATGGTTGAGAATCTTCTATGCATCCTGCTGACTCAGTTCTAGGAACTCCAAACGGCCGACCATCACCAGGCACCTGCAGGCATGCTAAAAAAACTTACTGCTCAGAGGAAATTAAAGTCTTTATAAATGCATTATTCAAATGTGAATGGCAGTATTTCCCAAGTCATGGCAACACAAAATAGTCCAAGAAGGAAGGTGCAAACAATGACCAATGCATATGTAGGTTGTCCATCATGCCAGATCATTATATTAAACACTTAGCTGTTTTACAATGAATAAGCAAATTCAGAATCATACACAAACTACAATATTATACATAATCATGCAGCATGAGAAAGGCATAGTATGGAGATAGATATCCCCCAATAGATGACACATGTTGCTTGACAAGCAAAAGGAAGGGCCATCTATTACAGCATTCCCTCGCTTCTTTGCGGGGAAGCTGTCTGTCAAATTCATGACCTTCTAGTCACAATGATGAAAATAATTGCTGTGGAGATCACTCAAAATCATGAGCGTGTACAATAATGAAAATATACTTACGGTGTGGAAACAGAGGAACTAAGCAGAGAAGAGATTATAAAAAGATCATTGGAGAAGTATATGTGAAAAAAGCTTCAGTTTACCGGCATAGAGGACATGCCTACCACCAACAACCGTTGACCTGAATCTCTGCCAATAATCTCGTGTCATCTCTCTAAAATTCTCAAATATTTGCCTCCCATGACAGGTTGCAATACTCTCTGGATGAAACTGAAGAATAAATAATTGAAAAATGTGAAGGAAAGGCAAATAAGGGATAACAGAAAATTAATCAATATGACATACAGAAAAAGGTGAATCAAGATAAAAAGAAATTAATGAATGTGACTTTGAAAAAGAAAATCAGGGATATCAGAATGCAAGACAGAGATAGCAAAACAAACCTGTAAACCAAAGTGAGGCCGAGTAGAATGCATAATGCCCATGAGAATTTTTTGGCCTTGCACTTCTTTAGAGTAGTTAGAGGACTGAGAAGTTCCATTATTAAATTCTGATGAAAAAATATCAAAAGAAATGCTTGGTCTAATCTGACTTTCACAAGCACTTGGCATATGATCATATTTCTCAAAGTCGAGAAAAGATTGCACACCAGCAGTTGTAGTCCATGCGATTGGTACAAGTTCCTTTGGGAGTGATTCTGCATCTATAACAAGAGAATGATACCGGACCACCTATGGTAAATAAAGTGGAAAGTGTTTAGTTTGATGCTCACAAGCACAGCATAAGTCCCAATAAATGCAAACATCAATTGTAGTATACAAAGCCATCTTGATAATTTCTAACAGAGTGACTTCAACCTGGTAATAACTAAAAGCATTGTTCTCTTACAGTCACCTATTTAACAAAGAAATTGACAATTTAAATTCAGGTAATTAGCCAGTGGTTGAAATTTTATACTGATTACGTATTCTAGTTTCCTCACTCAAAAGTATTATTATTATGAGTTATATTAAAAATAAACAACTCTAATATTTGAAATCAGATTGTTAACCTTTCTCACGAGGATAGCATTCTAAGTTTCAGCAAGTTATACATCAGATTGAGCATGAAATAATATTTGAACAAATAAAGAAGGGAAGATGCAAACGAGCTGGTTAAGATACGCATCTTCTTTCAAAAATTGAATGATCATAACACTTGATGGAAAACCTACAAACCAAAATGCAGCTACTTTTTCTATTCCAAGGAGTAGCCATACAGAAGCAATGCATTTCACAGAAAAGCCAAACAAGAACTCATTTTCTTTCATCACATTTTAGACTAACCTTGAATCCAGATTTTCTGCCAGAAGGAATATTATGGAACAGTCTGCACCCATCATGCTCAATTTCACTGCAAGACAAGCATAATTGTGGCATCAAATAAAGAGGCACAAATTGCATATGAAACCATAATGGAAAAATGCATAACTATATGTTTATAAATAAAACCTATAATTTAGTCAATTTACCTCCTGCGTCCATGGACTGGTTCAGGTGCATGGACAATTTGAGCACCATGTACATGGCCTAGAGCCTGCAACGTTAAAAGACTTATCCAACTTAGCAGTTACACAACACAGAAATGAACACATATACAAAAACAATGCTTCAACCAAAATATAACAAAAGAAAAAACAAAATAATATATACTTCAGAAGAAGTCAGTTCATACAAATACAAACACTAGTCCTAACAGTAAATAAAAAAAGAAGTACAAGCATCATAAATAGAGCACAACTAGAAATACCTGATGTCCAAGACAAACACCCAAAATAGGAATGTCACTGCACTCAATTAGCAACCGTAGACATATTCCTGCAAGATTCAAATATTATATTAGTATATTAGTTCATAGAAATGGAATTACATAAACTCCATCCAAACTAATAAAACAAACTCCGGAAGTTTAGACTAGCAAGGGTAGATCCCTTCTAAGAACTGGTAGAGGTTTCTCCTCAGTATTTACTGGCCTTGTGAGATCACAATAGTAAGAATTCAATATAGTACAGGGCGAAAGAAGCAAATAGCACTTTTGAATTATTTCATAGGAAGTAAATAGCAGAAAGTTTCAAAAATTAAGTAAACAGCACGTTTTGGTGCACATATATATAGTGCTATTTACTTCCTATAAAATATTTAAAAAGTGCTATATACTACTATTTTCCTATAGTTATATATACCCATGTAATAATAAAAACAAATTATTTCATTCACAATTTTAATTGCACTGAAATGTATGTATATGATACATGCCATGCCATCTCAATGAATAAAAATTATAGAAAAATAGTCACATGTTATTCGAGTCTCTAGCTGTCATGAGCTGAGGATTCTACTATTGACCATTTGTGTTTCCACTTTCAGCATGTATTTATACTGCTGCACTTTACAAAGTAGTAAAATACAAAAAGGGATGGGAAGTGGTAAATTAATATTATATAGCAGATATAAATATATGAGCAGACATCTCTTTCAACTTTTTTCTATTTTATAGCATATTAGCTTCTGAACTTACCTATATCAGCAGGGCATGTTGGAGAACCAGGTCCAGGTGAAATGATAACATTATCAAATGCTTGTTCCTCATACAAGTAGTGGCAAACATCCTCCCATGTCCACTCATCATTCCTCACCACCACCGGAGGCACTGATATGTCACCAAATACAAATTTAAGAAAGCAAGATGTTAAAACATATACTATATCACAATTATTAAACAAATAGAGGTTTTTCTTGAGTGCAACAAAGTAAAAAGATTTACCCCCATTTACAACAGAAAGGTCTTGGTAAATGTTGTATGTGTAACTATCATAATTATCAACCAACAATGTTCTAACAACTTCCACCTTGGGACTAGAGACTTCTAGCTTTTTCTTTCCCATGAAAGATCCTTCAAGATGTCCAGGCATTAAATGGCTAGCAACCACCATTCTTTTAGCATTAAAATAAGATTCCTGAAGGTTTTCCTTATTTGTAAAGAAGCTAATTCCCAAAAATGGTTTTGCAAATTGCGAATTGGCAGTATTACACTTCAGACCATTGAAACAAAGATTTACAGGATCCAGACAAGAAGAAGAAGAAGAGCAAAACACAAACTTCATCTTCCCTTTGTTAGTATCTGCAAGAAAAAGAAAGGTTCACATAATAGGAATATGAAATCTTGTAAGAAAGATGGAATAGTATAACAATGGGCAGCAAACACATCTTACAAACAAGAAAGATAGAAAGTGAGAGACCTTAGAGCATGTGATATGAGGCAAGCGAGTGAGAGAGAATATATAAAGGCCATATATAGATGGTTCTTTTGGATGTTAGGCGGTGGTGCTGGCAGCGGTGGCAGAGAGTAATGGTGAACATATTACTTGGAAGTTAGAAGGGACCCACACAAGTGATTGGATTACGTGGGCTTGTTGTTTGAACTAGGGATGATCATTCGGGGAATTTCGACAAGACTTTTTACCGAATTATAGTTTTAGTATTTTTGCATTTCTAGAGATGTACCCAACAAGACTGGAGACATTAGGGGACTGTGGAGCTAGCCTAGTCAGTCCCAACTAAATTAAGCCAAAAAGTTTTGGTTTAAGTAAAGCAACTATCCTTGTAGGGTGAATGATTTTAGAGGGAAAAATCTCAAAGCCCCATAAGTAGTCACATTACCTATATCGAATTTCAAGTAGCCACTGATTAATCAGGAAAACTTCCGGAAGACGGACTCTAATCAACTCCTAAACTGGTCATTCCATTCTAATTTGCTTAACTTATAAATATCCATTATCCACTAAGATGAAAAACTGTTCTTTATGCAATTTTTGAAAACTATGACATGCCATTGCAAGTTGTCAAGATATTCACAGCATTTTAAATTAAGAGCGCAATCCAAAACCCAGATGATTTCCAATTTCAAGAACCCTAAAACTAGCATGAACACTTAATCATGTAACATCTTGACCAACAAAGAAATGGGAGAGGCAATAGAGAATCACAAAAATTATCATTTTAAATGCTAAAAAGGAAACTTTGAAACCATGAAGCGCCAACAAAACGTTTGACAATATTCAGGATTAAAACTGATATAGGCTTAGAAGTAGATAAAAAGGCCAGAAGTTAGGCACCTGAATTGGAGTCTTGATGCCAAAATGAAGGCATGGAGAATACCAAATAACTTCAAATACATAAGTTTTAATCATTTTTCAAGACGAATTTCAAAAATATTTGAGCAGATATCCGCTCCTCAATACCAGCAAGTGTAGAGTCAAACGAAATGTGGAACCACCAAAACAAAGCAGAACCTTGAATGCCAAATAATAGGAGATATGACAGGCACAGACATTAGAACAGAGCAAGCTAAACTATTTTTGAAAACCAAAATTTCAGAACTGAAATAACATATGAACTCTATCTTGGAAACATCAAGGTATGCACTTAATCCAAACTAGGCATGAACAAACATTAAATTGGGTTTGCAATATCAAGGGACTCTTAAACAAGACACAAAATCAGATTCAAACTGTTGAGAGGAAATCACAAAACGTCAATTAGTAAAACAAATTAAAGACCAGTTTCAGAGCATAAAAGAGAAAACTGGTAACTGTAAAAATTGGAAACAAAATAAAACAAGGAAACAAGCTATTCTCAAGAATACAAGGTTATCTCCAACAATCTGTTTCCAGAAAAAAGTCCAAAACAAGTTCATTCCCACACGGAATTAAATTTCACCCAACCTGAGTTAAGCGATATCAGAAACTTGAGTTTTGAAACCAAAAACCCAACCTTACTCGCAAAGACAGAACTTGGAAATGAAACTTGGGGAAATATCACAAAATGAGTAAACTTTATCGTATAAATTAGGCTTTGAACTTTAGTAAACATTCTAGAAAAACAAGATCCAAAAAGCAGACTAAAACAAGACCATTACGCACAGTTCATACACAGGACAAAGTAAGAAATCGCCAAACTTAGAAAATGGAACTCCAGAACTGAATCCAGGAGCAAACCGAAATCAAACATTTTCCAGAAATACACAAGAAGAAAGCATGAAAATTTCAATCAATCTAGTTGAGTTTAAAAATCGAATTTTGAAACAGAAACTGAAACGAAATCATAAATTGAAACACATGACCGAAAACATGGAACAATTTCAAAAAGGAAACAAATTGGAAAACCGAAACCACAACAAAACTAAAATGAAAACACGACACAAAAACAGAACTGAAATTACGGAAAGTAAGAAGTAAGAACACGGAACTTAGAAACAAAACAAAGCAACAAATCAACCAGCTTCCAAAATGAAAAGAGACATGGCAAAATTAAAGCCAAAACACCGAGTAGACAGCACAGAAGCATTGGGATTGAAGATTTACCTGAGGCTCTCAGATTCCTCCAAGTCGGTGGGCTATTCTTCAGAGCTTTCCGAGCTTCTTTTGCAGATTATGGTTATTCACCAAAATGAGTTTCAAGCTTTTGGGTGGTATAAGAATGAGCTTCGCCTTCAACCAAAAATCGTTTTCCCTCTGTTACCATTTTCCATTTTCTTCTCCCCTCTCAAACGAAAACCAGGAACCCCTAAACTCCTCTCTCTCTCTCTCTGATTAAAAACTCAATGAGGCCTCCCTAAAAAACCTCTGCAAACCCCCTTAAATCCAGACGCTCCTCCTATGTCGTTTTCCATCCCGCCTTTTTTCTTTCGACGCAACAGCCATCCAAAACAAACCCACTACCTCCTTGCTCTGCATTCAGTTTCTTTTTGGCTTATCCGCAACCAAGATAGAGAAAGACCCCTAAACGCAAGTGTTTTGATATCATTTAAAGGGATTCGGATTGTTTTGGTACGGGTTGGTTGTTCCCAAATCGAACCTAACGGTTTGATTTTGATTTAGTTTTGAACTGGATCAATACCCCAACTCCGATTATCATTTAAAAATGGATCTGATTCAAATATAAACTAATTAATTTTTAGGCAAACCAGAAAAACCATAATGGCTGGTTGAAAACTCTAAAATGCACATATAAGTAAATTTGGATAAAAATAAAATTTGGAAGGTAATGGTATGAGAAAGTATGCAAAGCAATTTAATAAGCAAGCTAAATCAGAAATTAGACAAACTAATTTTTAGTACAGAAGCAAATTATCAGACTGAGAAATTAGCAAGCTAAATACAGAATTAGATGGACTAATTTGGCTATAATAATTCTACTGTAATTTAATTGATTAATTGTTGACGACCCGATTTTTCAAAACCGCCAATGGATCGACCCTTCGCCCGGCTTGTTTCGGAAAGCCGGGAAAAGTTACAAAATTTTCGATTTTGGAAAAAACAGGCAAAGGCGATAAAGCCATTTTTTGGTTGCGGTGCCGAACTAGTCGGTTTTAAAAATATTTTGAATCGCCACCCATTTCGGGAACCGGTTTTTAGAAAACCCAAAAATTTGATTCCGTTTTTAATTTTGGATAAAGCAAGACTGAATCAGAAATTAAAAGTAAGCGGATAGGGTACGTTAGCCGAAATTTCATTTTGACTAACGCCCGGATTTACCAGCCTCTGAAACCAATTTAGTTTTCCGAAAATTAGAAGTTAAGACTATTATTTTGAAAAGCAACTAGCGATGTTCCTAATCGATGATTAAAGTCGTTTTTACAAACACACGACAGAAAGCGATAAATTGCAGAAAAATAAATAGCAGAAATTAAACAGCTCTTAATCTAAAATATTCTTTCTCCGATTTCTTGAGAAAATAATTACAATGCGGTTCCTAAAAATTACATTCTACCTGATTTAATTCCCAAGTTAAATCCCGGCGCCCAAAATAAGCAATTAAAAGTAGTTCACGAAAAATTACATATTAGTCCTCGGACTTTACAAAAATTACAAAAAGGTCCCAGAGAGAAAAATTATCATTTGACCCACAAAGGATTTAATCAACACAAAACAACATACAAAACACATAAAACATATCATTTTGATTCAAATATGGAAAATTACAGTTTTGGTCCTTGAAGTTTGGAAAATTACAATTTGACACCTATTTGCAAATTTTATCAAAACAGCCCCACATTCATGCCAAATCCATCACATAATTGATTAAACAAACAAAAACAACATTTGAAAGTAAATTCCACATAATTACACATTTGGTACCTATATTTAGTCAAAATTGCAAAACTTCCCCTATCAAACATTCAAATCCCAACAACTCATCATTTCAACATAATAATGACCAACAAACTTAACACAGCAATTCATTTTCTACCATTCTGTCCATGCATAACAGATTGTAGAAGAAACACAGCAAGGCATATAGGCAGCAATGAATTTGTAAACATGTCCATTTAATGCAGAATTTGAAACCAACCAGAATGCAAGTCAGGCAGCATCTAGGATATACTGAAAATGGACAGGGGCAGCAGTTGCAGCAATGCAACTCAGAGGCTAATCAAAAGAAAGGGGAAATAGCCTATATGTACTCTACAATGTTGGTAGGCATCAATGAGGAAGCAACCTAATTATAGGCAGACTAGGGGGATTGCTAAAGGAAATGCAAACAAACAATGACACGTATAGAGACCTATTCAAACCTGAACAGGAACAGGAGCTTAGCTCAACATAGAATACTCAACAATGACTCATGGCAGCATGCAAACAAACACTGGTAGGCTGAAGGTAATAAGGCTAACATGAAAGGTTGCCAACACAGTTCAATGACAGGCTTCAACAATGACATAATCAGATCTGGAAATTCCAAAACTCACTACATATTCATCTTTTCATCTCAAACAAAATAGAAGCATGCAACATGAGTTTGGTCCTGCCATGACAGATATCAACATGATTCCTAGATACTAAACAGCATGTTAAACAGTTCATTATTTGCACATGAAGATTGATTACTCATACAAGTACCACTTCAACCTTGAATTTAGGTTCAACAGAAAACACATACTACTGCAAAATGAGCCAGAAAAACTTAACAACCTATCTTACATGAGAATAAAAATTGGAAGCAGGAGCAATCTAATGCAGTGACAAACAACAGCACAATATCCACTTCCCCAACAGGTTAATCTTCACAAGAAGCAGAATCGAAGACATAAATTCAAAGACAAAAACCATTCCAACAAGATAAAGGAAAATATGGCAATGACCAGATTATATAGAGAATCAAGATGAACCCTAACTTATAACTTAAACAGATCATAAAAAGCAAATTCACAATCAACACAGAAGATTGAAACACCATAAGGGAAAGAAGGAAATTAGAAAACAAAGCAGACAGCAAAACAGAATTAAAACAAGATGCTCGCAGAAACGAATTCACTCAATCTAGTCCTAGGTTAAATTGTTCATGTTAAACAGAAACAGAAACGAATAAATAGGAAAATGAAATTGAAATCAGAAAGGTACCTCAAAAATGAATTCCCAGCTTTTATTCAAATTCCAGAAATCTTTACAAATGATTGTTGGATTCTTTACAGCAAATCCCTAAGTCTAATTTTTTATTTCGAAGCCCCAATTACAGAAGGAAAACCCTAATTTTATTTTCCCCAATTTACAGAAACCTTAATCCCCAAATTTAAGAAATCCCAATTCCTAAATTCGAAATCCCTGATTACAGAAGACAACTTCTAATCTCAAAATACAGAAACCCTAAATCGAAATAGAAGGTTTACAATTTTTAGACGATTCTCTCTCTCGCGGATTTTTCTCTTTGCTTTCGAAAATCTCCCCCCTCTCCCCCTTCTACTGGAAGCCTCCCCTTTTCAACTGCAGAGGTTTCCTTTTCAAGGAAACCCTCCGTGGCCTTCAGACAACCACGTCTCCTCTCTAGCTGCAGCCGTCGAAGCGTCCCTTCGACGCATTCTTCAATCTTCAACTTTTGTCCTTTCTGTTTGCTTTCTGTCTCGATCATTTTGTAATCTCTCAGAGGTTGTCGAGTCTCCTCTCTCTCTTTACTGTTGATTTCACGTCCCAACTTCCTCGTTAAGGTTTTGTTCAAATTAGGTTTTTCTCTCCCTTTTCCTTCATTTTCTCTCTTCTGTTTCATTTGATTTCTTTTTGATTTCGTTTTAGGCTTCTGTTTTAATCTGTTTGCTTTTTACTGTATATCTGTGTTATCGAAACGCAGTGTTTCGCTTTTTATTATTATTTTTTTTTTTGCTTTTTAGTCGTCAAAACGACAAGTCTTCTGCTGCGTTTTGACGAAACGTAGCAGCCTCTTCTTCTCCGCGTTTCATCGTTCGGTCAAAACGACACGTCGTTTTGACCCTCAATTTTCAGATCTGCGTCTTCCTCCTCAGCATTTTCTGAATTTAGACTTTGGCCCACAATTCTTTTCTTTTCTCTTTCAATCGGGCCCTTCCTTCCCTTTTCCCACTTTCCAATTTTCCTAACTTCTTTTATTTCTTTTCAATTTAATCCTTTTCTCTATTTTTCTCCAAATTTTCTCAATTAAACCCTTCTAATTAATTTTTTTAATTAATTAAAATTAAACACATGACACATACTACAATTAAAAATTGACATCAAGAATAAGACATAAACATTTGCCATTTTAATCTTAAAATTGATTTTTAAGATTAAAATCACAAATCATTCTTTTTAAATTCTTTTCTATTTTTTCTATTTTTCTTTTGCAAATAAAAACACATCTAAAAACATATTTTTTGTTAAAAAGAAGGGAATTTTGAGAATCTTTTAAAATGCAACAAGGATTAGAATATTGGAAAATATTTTGGAAATGGAGGAAAATCGAGCTGAGTAGGAATCCTGGAAATTCCGAGCCTAGAGCTCTCAACATCCTCGGTTATTTTCGGGGTGCAAAAATCAAGCGTCAACATTAATATAAAGCAATATACACAAATTCAATCAGATGATACAAGATTATAATGCTAAGCTCAATCTATTAATCTCACACCTCAGTATATATTATACATGAAAATCGCAATACTTATAGTATGAATAAGTTTAAAGTTTATCACTTTAATCCAATTAACATAATATCAATTTAACTAGTGTAATAAAAAAGATAAGGGAAAGAAAGATCCAAAAACGGGAAACACGCGCTTATATCAATTCCTTAAGGCACCATCTTGAGAGTCTCTCCATTATGAACTATTTTACAGGTAAGAGTTACAGCCTAACAATTACAATACTCTAAATTCTACCCAATTTTATAGATGTAATAATAGTTTTTCAAAAGAAATAAATAAATTTTATCCCGGTGTTTTCCCAACACTCCTCAAGCTCAAAAGTGTTTGACAATCCTTCAACACAATTACAATTTGTGAACATATCCCCTCCCTTCCTCGAAGGATGGTTCGAATGAGGAGATGCTCACTCGGGTGTGTGTAGAGTCGCCACTTAATTTACTTTTTTTTTTGGGAAAATTAAGAAAGAACCCTAAATGATTCCGACTTTAATAATTAACCTAATTCTAGATTAATTAATCCAATTGATTTTAGGCACTAATTTACAAACCCAAGGAGGATTCGGAGATTATGTCATGCCTACTTGACTAACCATGATTTGTGTATATGATGTAGGGTGCAAACAAAGAGTTTGTAAAAGTGTTGACCTATTATTTTGGGTTAGATCCCAAATATGCCTACATACTCTCATTTTAATAAGAGATCAAGGTCAATGTAGTCTGAGAAAATCTATTTAAAGGCATGTAAAAGGAATGCTTAATGCATGTATGTATGTATACTTGTGACGGACACATAGTGTCAAAAAAGGATTGATTGAGGTGGGTACTTTGCACCAAAAGAGTTTATTAGAAGGGCACTTAGTGCCAAAATTGATTTGATACGGGTACTTTGAACCAAAAGAAGTTGACTAGAGGGGAGCACTTAGTGCCAAAATTGATTTGATGTGGGTACTTTGCACCAAAAGAGTTGATTTGGGGGGCACTTGGTGCCAAAATTGATTTAATGTGGGTACTTCATACCAAAAGAGTTGATTAGAGGGGAACTTGGTGCCAAAATTGATTTGATGTGCGTTCTTTGTACTAAAAGAAGTTGATTAGAGCAGGGTACTTAGTGCCAAAATTGATTTGATGTGGGTACCTTATACCAAAATAATTGATTTGAGGCAAAAGAGTTTTTCAGAGGGGCACTTGGTGTCAAAATTGATTAGATGTGGGTACTTTGTACCAAAAGAAGTTGATTAAAGGGGGACACTTAGTGTCAAAATTGATTTGATGTGGGTATTTTGTACCAAAAGAGTTGATTTGAGGGGCACTTAGTGCCAAAATTGATTTGATGTGGGTACTTCGTACCAAAAGAGTTAATTAGAGGGACGTTTAATGTTAATTTGATTTGGTACTTAGTGCCAAAGAGAGTTAATTTGATTGAGAATTGAGCACTTAGTGCCAAAAATGTGCAATACAAGATGCTATGAATGCTTGAATTGATAAAGATTAGGGTTTAGTACATATATGTTGTGACACCCCCAACCAGAGTCATACGTCTTTTTGACGTCATCACATGCATTTTATGCATTTTTGTTTAAATGCATCAGAGTGTGACATGATATATGGCATTTACATGAAATATATGAATTGGGAAATGATTATAAATGAGTTATAAATGATAAACAAAAGAGGTTTTAAGTTCGTTTATCGTCGAAAGACATAAACGGAGCCAATTA